>JAQBSW010001523.1:0-130824 GCA_029291075.1 Eudiplozoon nipponicum
TCAGTCACGTACAATAAATGCAAGACTACTAGAGGTAAGAGCCGCATATCTAATTTTGCTTTCCATATATATGCAATGCGGTTTGATCCTCGCTAGTCAGTTTGCCGTCGTACTCTGGTGATGATCACGGAAGGTCGAAACGCGTCAGTGCGCTGCGGCTGGCGGTAGTTTTGTTATGTTGTTCGACGACTGGTTAAATACAATGGGGTTGGTGTTTACTTCAAGCTCGCAAACTTGATTTAAAGAACTGTTACCACCACCCGCGCAATCAATTATTTTTTTGGTTGTAAAGCATTGTTGGCTTATTCAATGAGAGTGCATTGTGGTTGATTAAACAGCACTTAGGTTAGATACAAGGTGGTTAGATAAGGTCTCAGGGAAGTTGCTGGAGCATACTGGATAGTTGCATAGGAGAGTATTTCTGGCTGAAGGATAAGAGTCAGTGTACAATCACTTCGGACGCTGTTTGATTCTAGTTCGGGATGTATAGCAATACTATGCTGTGTCAAATTTTACAGCTATTGTGTAAATTCCAACTCAATCAATGATCGTGCTATGGTATGATGCAATTGTTACGCATGGAGCTAGCGAAGTGGAGTTTGGCATATTGTACAAGGGTGTACTTGGGGACCGTGACATGCCATACCAAAGGTATGCGTAAGTCTAACATTGAGAAAACATTGACTGGGTTGTAATCTATCACCGCTTCAATCACACTAGGAAGCCAAAGCATCTCGTAATTGCTAAGCAAACTGCTAGTCCTGAACAGTTGGTTAAATTGCACTAGGCGCATTAGAATATTGAGAATTACCAGTGAGCAAAAATATTATTTAAATTATTATTATTAGGATACAAATTAAATGAGCAGATTAAATGTAGAAACTGGAAAATGCGAAATTTATTATTTAAATCAAGGTTGCGATCTTGATATTCACACCAATATGTCAATATGGTCTAAGCATTATGTAATAAATAAAGGCTATTAAACCAGTTCACGGATTTCGTCCTAACATGTAACTCTTCAAGTACTGTCCTGAACTTGCCGTGGACAGGGCTCGAACCTGGGTATGTCTGTTTCGCAGAATGGGATTATAACCACCGACGATATGAATATGTACCTAAAAAAAGAAATTTCCATCGGCACTTATGTTAATTCAAAACTGAAATTCATTTTTCGTTAGAAAATCAGTGTCTCAAATAAGTGAATCAACACTGTGAAGAATGTTTTTAAATTCTCTCTGCAAATCTAGCTCATTAACAGTATTTATTACATTCTAACTGCTGTCAACTGGGAAAGAGTTGCATTCTTTAAAGATAATGCACCTATTTCCATATTTTATACTCTGCGTTAAAATGAATAGGTAATAATAAATAATCTCCAGATGTTGGTTCATAGTTCTAAATTTTTGTGAAAATTTTAACATGAGTTTAGCCGTTGCAAGTATTTGTCAGAATCTGACCACCTAAAAGCTAAGTAACCTTCATTAAGGCATTAAATACGTTTTAAAATTGTTTATGGCGTTTAGATCAAACAGAGTGATAGTAGAAGAAAAATCTGGCCAATTTACATTCACTAATAAAGCTACCATGTAATATTAAAATTAAATTGTATGGTGTGTATTATCATCGTTAATGGGAGGGCATTCAGAAATTGTTCTTTCAACTGACAATATAGCATTTACTAATGGTTTTAAACGGTCTGTCTAGCTTCAAGAAACTTGACTTAATTATTATTCTAAAATGAAAACAAATAAAACATTTTTTTACATTAAAATTAAGACAATTTACGCAATTTTTCTACAGACATCCAAGTATGACAAATATTGACATTAAAATCATAAAATGAGCGCAATATGTTGCTGTAGAAATCAGCTGCTACTTTTAAAATTATTTTTAATCTCCTGAAGGAACACTGAATCTCTGAATTATAAATTTTTAATTTGAGCATCAGAAGGAATGATTTCTCGACAAAAAATTAAAATAAGCTCTGCAGATGTGCTATTTGTTCAATGAGTTCACTAACATTCATTTTTAAAAGTAATTAAATTCTTTTATAATTCAAAATAGATAATTAAAGTTAAAAAAATTTAGTCTGTAAAGTGACTGACATCAGATTATTGTATTCTTTGAAATTTATTCAATCCCACTTCATGTTGTTCATACGCACCACTAATTGCTGATGTTTTTGCCAATTTTTTTTAATGTTGGATGCTGTATTTTAGACTTGTCACGATGACCATACGGCCATCCGGGAGCTTCCTGTGAAAGCGCATTTGTGGGTACCAGCAACAATGTTAAGAAGAGCTGACATTGTTCTGATCAGCGTAGTTAGCCATTCAAATCTCTCAAATGAAATTGTATACTTTCCCAGACGTTTTAATAACACTCCGACGACCACTATGGAAGACTATATAATTTAGGCTAAAAAAGTTAGCCAATCAGATTCACGATAAATAATTTATCATTTAAAAGAAACCGCTCATTCGGATTTATTTAAATTTTGGTTACTAAGTTGAGCGAGTATTAAATAAACTTCCTTTTTCTAAAATATTAAGGTACAAAAAAATCTTCGATATCCATGAGTTTAATTACTACTGAAGGATAGAATTTAATCTCTGTTAATTAACTGGTTTATGATCCATCAATACGCACATTGTTGAATCAGTTGCCAATGCCAGGAATTAAAATACCTAATCTAGAAGATAGAATATGGCCTCAACATAAAATTGGCATGCGAGATAACAAGTGGAGATTGTGACCTTCGTAATGATTGAGAGAGCATAATTCCAATCGTAGTAAGAATATGAACAAATAAGTAAGAATGTACATACGGACACAGTTGTAGACAGAATCTGGCCAGAACTCACTGGAGACTAGTCATGAGATAGATTTGGATAACTACATACACATTTCTGTATGTAACCGAAGAAGAACTATTAGTGGATATATAAAAAATATTCAAAGCATAACATTTTGAAGGAAATATTTGTATAATTATATTTTGGAATCAATAATTAAAAGCGCAATGCGTATTGACATAAAAGGTAGGTTTAGTTATGTAGAAATAGGGAGCAACTCAATTAAATTAGGTAGAATTCTGAATTGACGCTTTTAAACAATAAATTGTAATATGAAATTTGAAGGTGCGAGATGGAGAAAGATGCCCGCTAGGCGCAGATAGAGCGAACTTGATCGCTGCTTCTGCAAAGATATGATACTTTATATCTACTCATAGTTGCAACACATTTTGTATGACACAAATATTTTGTCATTCCACCTCTGACAAGTCAGTGCAAGGCCGAAAATTTACGTTATTGGAACCTTCGTAGCCATGCAGCTAGATAAGGCAAATTTTTAGATGCCGTTTTAGTGCACGTTTATGAAAAGAATCTATTTTGTTTACTAGCAAAATAATTTAAATACCAAAAGTCTTTATATCACCTAAAAGTGTGGCTTTAGTTTCGTGATAACAAAGACCAATTCATGCTCGCAAACTTGGTTTAAAGAATTATATATATACATATATATATATATATATATATATATATATATATATATATTCTTTGAAATGCGAGCTTCAATAAATTATTGTACCTTTCCTGTGTGCAAAAACAAAAAGAAATTTTATCAGATATTAGGAACATTTCTTTCGCATTGTCGTCGCAAATATCTACCAATGAACACATCTTTATATATAAATTGGAAAGCAAAATAAGATAGAAATATGTGAACATAGAGAGAGTGTGAAAAACAGTAACCAATCAAATTGCGTGCGTCACATCCAGTTCAAGTTCAATGCTTATACGTGCTTCTTCTGCTTACATAAATCCGGCTGCAATTCGTTTATCCATATGGCTTCGTAAATGGCTAGCTCCCTTTTGCCTTTGCGTTTAGTAATTACTTTGAATGCTACGTCTGGAGAACATGCGTGCGATGTTTCGATGATGTATTGCACAATAGCAGACGTGTATTCATCATTTGATTTAAAACAGACGTTTAAGTTGCAATTTTCACTCATTCGAGTAACTAACCGTCTGGTCGATCGGCCTACGTAAGTTGATCGACAACTTGTGCATGTATATTGGTAAATAATATTTGATATCTAAATTAATTGCTGTTTCTCTTTGATTGCTGGTAAAGGCAAGTGTTTTACCCAAAATAACACTCGTAGTTTGGCTGCATTAAATGTGCGTGTTAATGCTGCTTCAACTTTCTTTTGTGCTATTCTAGAAACTTCATCCCCCTTAAATGGGGCAATGGGTAGCCCCTTATCTCCAGTGTTGGCTGAGAATACATCATTAAAGAGTGACATAAGTAAATGTGCTCAATATATACGGTACGTGGATGATATATTTCTTGTACTTAAGAAAAGGTCGCAATCACGAACATTGCTTCAAAGTTTCAACAAAGCACATAAGAATATCGGTTTCACGTCAGAGCACGAGAAAGATGACTGTCTGCCTTTCCTAGATGTACTATTAAAGAAAGAAACTAATGGTAAATTAAACAGAACAATTTACCATAAACCAACATGGTCTGCACAGTATTTGCATTACAGCAGTTTTGTGCCATTTCAATATAAATTATCAACAGTTCGTGGTTGCTTTTCAAGAATTGACAGGTTGTTTAGTCAAGATTCTAAAGAAAATGAATATAATAAAGCAATTAACGATTTAATTTCTAATGGCTATCCCAGACTATTAATTGAATCAATTATTAAAAGGGGAATTAAACAGAAACAGACGTATTGTGGGCCAGAAAAGAAAGCAGTCTACGTAAACATCACATTTAAGGGGGACGCAGTTTCTCGAAAGGCACAAAAGAAAGTTGAAGCAGCATTAACACGCACATTTAATGCAGCTAAACTACGAGTGTTATTTAGGGTAAAACACTTGCCTTTACCAGCAATCATAGAGAAACAGCCGTTAATGTTGATATCAAATATTATTTACCAATATAAATGCGCAAGTTGTCGATCAACTAACGTAGGCCGATCGACCAGACGGCTAATTACGCGAATGAGAGAATATTGCAACTAAAACGCCTGTTTTAAATCTAATTGTGAATACACGTCTGCTATTGCGCAACACATCATCAAAACATCGCACGTATGTTCTCCAGACGTAGCATTCAAAGTAATTACTAAATGCAAAAACAAAGGGGAGCTAGCCACATACGAAGCCTTATGGATAAACAAATTGCAGCCGGATTTATGTAAGCAGAAGAAGCACGTACAAGCATTGAGCCTGAACTGGATGTGACGCACGCAATTTGATTCGTTTCTGTTTTTCGCACTCTCTCTATGTTCACATATTTCTATCTTGTTTTGCTTTCTAATTTATACATAAAGATATGTTCATTAGTAGATATTTGAGAAGACAATGCGAAAGAAATGTTTTGCACACAGGAAGGGTACAATGAATATATATATATATAGTTTGTAATAAAAAATGTATGTATTTAATGGGACTGGTGTTCATATCAGTATCACTACCTTGATTTAAATAATTGTTATCACCTGCCGCGCAACCAATATCCTTTTATTTCATATCCAATGCTGGAACTATCCACAAATGGTTCAGAATAGCCCTAACTTATGAGAATAACGAACAATTTGTCAGCATAAAAGACTTCAAATAATCGAACAATTTTGCCCGTGAAGACATCGATTAAATATGACTCGCTATAATATCTATTACAATACAGAATATGAAGCGCCTGCGTTGTCTAGAAAAGTAACGATAATGATCTCATTGGCATAACTCATGATTGCTGCGAAGTGTACTAATCCGGTCCACACATCCTATACCCGTTCGTAGCTCTGTCTTTGATGTCCAAGTTCACTCTTCACATATTCGTTGGAGAAAAATAGTTATTCAACCTTTTGCGGATGGGCATCGCAATGACAAATAACGCGCGCAGACCTGCAGAGATATAACTGCATCGTTAAGCACGCCGTTTGCCAGATTTGACGGATAGGGGAGACTTTGGCAATGCTCCACTTACTCTCTAAGCTGATTAAGCACTGCTAATATGACGGAAATTAGCATACAATTCAAAGAGGTTGTTATGCATTGATGTCAATTTCAACTCTTTAGAAACATCATGCCGGTGCTGAGCTTCATCCACCACGTGGCTGGCAAAAACCTTCTTGGGAAGATCACGAGCCACAATCCGATTTCCTCTTAGTTTGTCAACAAATGCCGGGTGTTGGAGAGCTTCCCTATTAGTAGAGTAAGCAAACAGGTTCTTAAGATTTATCTTAGAAATAAAAACCGTGTCTTGCCAAAGCATTTTTATAAAACTTTCCAAATGCTCTCGTTACATGATCGGTTATACCTGTATTGGCTCAACGAAAGCATGTACATTCCTGACGGTTTCTTGCATATTTGTATTTGTTTTTATTTAACATGCATATGAATAGAATACAGGTGGCAACAGGAAGCGTAATTTCAACAGGATAACAGCGATAAGAAATGTTTTGGTCAGACCCATTGATTTAACCAGTGGAGTTTTTGCGACACGCATTCGAGTTATAAATGCACAAACCCAACTCCACCAACAATGCGTGTATGGAACAATTGACAATCGATCAACGTGATTCACTTAGATTAATATAAGCGCCCATGCTATAAATATGACTGAAAACATTAACAGACATAGACCTAGGTACATTTACTTGACTCACGCATAACCAATTAAATGACAGTAGTTTCTATAACATTTGTTAGGAAAAATTATAAATGAAGCTTGTTCAACGAAATTTTCAGCTTTCCTTACCAATCATTTACATTAACTGTGATAGGGCTCTAAAATGTGTATCGATTTAATTCAAACTAAGAAAACGGGGGCATGGAAATCGCAAAAGCGTTTATGAAAGTAGAAGCCGGTAACCTGGTAAGAATTGCTTTTAATAGAGGATTCGATTTTGATATAAACACTGATCAATTACATACACACATTTTTCAGTATAAACAAAGTATTCTATAGTGTAGACGAGGCAAATAATCTAGTAGATTGGTTTCGTTCTTGTTGGGAACTCATAATGTCCTGTCCAGAATTTGACGCGGACATGGCTCGAACCTGGACACGTTTAATTCGGATTCTGGTGCTCTAACCACAGAGCCACCATGCCTCACACTAAATACAATCTTCAGTAACTAATATTTGTTTATTAGCCTTTCCTTTATGTGGAGCAAACGTGCCCAGGTTCGAGCCCTGTGCGTGGCAAATTCTTTACAGTACGTGATGAGTTCCCAATAAGGACAAAACCGGTCTACTGAATGAATTGCCTTTACCACATTATAAAATAATTAGTTTATGCTGCCAAATTTGTGTACATAATAGGTCAGGTGTTTATATCAAAATCGCAACCTGGATTAAAATAATTGTGATCACTGCATGCGTAACTTATGTTTGTTTAATCTATTAAGAAGACAATTTTTAAATTTCATCGATATATTAGCGCTTAGCTGAAAAACGCCAGCCAATCGAGGAAAATATTCAACCAATCAAATAGTATCACTATTTTAAATTTCAATAATTGATGTGCGCGAAATTTTTAAGTTACTAATGATAAGAATTAAAAAGTTTTCATAGCGTCTAGTAAATATGTAGAAATACATTACTAAAAATTGCTCATTTTCTTTTTTTGAGGGCTCACGTACGTCAAAATGTCGGCAATGTCTTTCTTAAAATTGGAATAAATTCAATAATCCATATGAAATGTGAAACTGTCTGAAATCCGAAAAGTGTTTGAATGCTTGCCACTTAAATATGCACATGTAATAGATCAAGTATCTTTTCAGGGTTAGGTATCAGTGTTTTGTGGACGTAAACACGACGTTCATGAATTTCAAATTACTTGATCTGCATTTTGACTAACGCAGCTTTCATTGTTCCAGTAATTTTCTTTTATCAAAATATTTCGGCCCATCTTACCGTAGGCCTTCATCAGTTGCATCTCACGTAACAAATGAAGCAAGTGTTTTATTTCCTCTAGTCATAATATTTATATACCTCAGACTGATCTTTCATTAGTTATTGCATGCAATTGATAAATTATTATTCAGCCACTCTGGTCTAAATTAGTTAGATGAAAACAACGGTTATAAAAATGCACACCCACATGTGACACGCGCATAACTAATGAAAGAACAGACTGAGGTATATAAATATTATGACTAGAGGAAATAAAACACTTGTTTCATTTGTTTCGTGAGATGCAACTGATGAAAGCCTACGGTAAGATGGGCCGAAATATTTTGATAAAAGAAAATTACTGGAACGATGAAAGCTGCGTTAGTCAAAACGCAGATCAGGTAATTTCAATTAATCCATGTGCGCAACAAGGAAACTCCTTCATGAATTTCATTTGGTGAAATCTTGTAAATACTTCTTGCGCTACTTTTCCCAGCCTGGTTATTTAGACAAAAAAGTAACGTATTTGGGTTATTTAGAAAGTATTTTTTTACCATTGAAAATATTGATTAAACTTGCTCAGGTTATCATCTTGGTGGTGTACATCTACATGTTCTCGCAAGTGTTTACCGGTCAATTTCTGCATGCGCACAACAACATGACAGAGCACGAGAAGTTGCAGCACTTCGACGCCTACCTGCCAATAACAGAATTGTGGACTTTCATCGTGTATGTCGGCTTCTTCCGAGTGGGTCTGGCATTGATGAATCCATTGCACGAAGAACAGAGCGGCTTTCCCATGAACGGTGTGCTCAACTACAATCTCGAAAGCTCCCTTGAGATTGGTATTTTTGCCAAAGAGGACATCCCAAGTAGGTTTTGCATTTGCTGCAATTTCTTTTGAAAAACTTCGATGAATAAGGAAGTTGGTTCAAATAGAACCAATGTTGGCTTAAACAAAAGGTAGGCTCACACGTACACTTACGTTTCGTGCTAACTGGTGACTGATCGTTAAAAGCAGGCACTATGCCACACACCATTTACATATTTCGTCAAGAAAGGCGAGACTGCTGCACGGCGCAATAATTTTGCGTATTTGAATTCAGACCTTAGTTTGCATCATATAAAGTAATAAATTTTGCTAATCAATGCCAAATTATAAGGCTTTGATGGAGTAGCAGTTCGCCAAAATAGCTGTTAACTGTGGAGGCTCTTACCCAGTTTCCCAACACGAACCTCATCGATGCCGGGTCTGCGTCTGCCAAAGTGTGGTGGCACTCTTCTGGCCTATCTCAATCAGGATGTACTTTGGAGTTTGATGAACTAGCCTTATCATCAAAGTCTATTAGGCTAAGCTATGTAACCCGTTCAGTCAGACTCTGAATGTTCTCCGAGTCGAATTCAAAATCCATGATTAGCAAAACACGAATTTAGCATTCATTAACAATACGACTGGTGAAAATGAACGCGCTAATCAAAGCTGCATCTACCGCATTTAATCGGAAAATTGATTTAACACAGAGAATAGAATAATTATATGTGGTGGTTTTGAAGTCGCATTGTTAACGACTTTATTTAAAAGTTGCCCCTACTACTGTTTTTATGCACACGTAACTGAAACATTGCGCTGTCTACCAGTCCCACATTTCTTGAACACATGTACATAATTGCTATTGGGCGCAGTACCGGCTCCTACTGACGAGTTTCCAGTAATCACGAAAACAATGTATACATACGATTATACCTTGTGTTCATGCGGAGGTTGACATGACCTGCTAGTCATATTTGAAATAAACTGTTGCTTACAACACAGCACCTTATACACGATTGCCTATATATTAGTTATCCTTAATCAGGATCACAAAAGTTTAAATGTCATGTTTTAAAAGCTTTATAAACCTAAATAGTTATTCTTTCTTTTTGGACATTCAGCTTGTCTCAGCAATCTGGTGTCAATTGAACGTTTCCTTGACCACGAAGAAGAACTACTTGCAGAGTTAGAAGCAAAAGAGAATGCTCGTCTATTGGAACTCAAGGAAGCTGTTGGGGTCTGATATTCTCGCCGCAGGGAACAACGGAACTTCAAGCGCCATAATATATTTTTTAATTGCCAAAGCAAAAAAAATGAAAAGATTTAATTGCAAGAATAAGACCACGAACTGTTTGGCAATTAGAAGATTGGTTTATATGTTTACACCTAAATTAAATTACGCAATAAATAATTTAGAAACAAGAGTTCCGGTGATATTTTTCTACCAATGTATTGCAAAACTTTGGCTTGCTATGCGCATTGCATAATCTCTTCCATGAGGATGGTATATTCTATGAACATTGAGTATGCCAAGCTATGCAAGCGAAACCTGCTTTAAATTCACAGTTAGGATTTAGTTCCTTCTTTTTGAATCTTCGTTCCGAAATCTACGAATCATTACCTGTGCCTTATCTACTTGGTAAAGCTATCTTGGATCATCTGGGTATTGTTGAGACCGTTCAGCAGCGCGTTTGTTTACTTGTTTCATTTCTCATAAGCAAAATTCAAAACAGACAATCAAGTGTTAAACGACTGATTTCCATGAAGTACATTTATACGCCTCTTGCGGCCGTAAAGGCAAGTTTTCCTTCTGTTTTAATGACTATTGAAAAAGTTATATTCTGTTTTGATGAGTGATTTATAGTACTGTTATAACCCTAAGCGAGTGTACATGGGAAAAAGGTTAGCAGAAGAGAATGAAATAAAAATGCAAAATTTAACTTTAACGCATTAACAAAATGAATAATCGATTCATTTGATTGAATCAAGTTTGACGCATATTTTACAATTGAATATTTGTAATATTTCTTAGAGTTGGAACTTGAGATTTAGTCATGCGTTTTATCGTAATAATTTCATTACAATGTTAACTTGTGAATATAATTACATGAAAACCCTAATTTTGTTTACTTAAATAATGTCCGTATAATAGTCAAATTCAGCTCTGATACTCAGTTACAATTTTTGCGATTCAACTGCACTGCTTAATATTTAACTTGAAAAGAACTTTGCACGTTTTCTTTTGCGTATTTGCTTATTTTTATTTTTTATATGTTATATTCATTGGACCAAACTTGTCAAACATACCTAGCCAAGTTCATTATTAGAAAGACTGTGTTTTTATTGTTTCGACAATCTGTAAACTGCTGTATACAGAGCCCATTTTATCGCCTGATTTTATCTTAAACCAAATCAAGGTTATATAAAAGATTTTTTAACTTGATTGGTATGCCCCGTTGAACAAAGCAGACTGCGCAGCATCTTCTGATTCCTATGGATGCTACAATAAACATTTGCCTATTCAATAATTGCTATTAAAGAAACTGCGGTGTCTGCTGAAAAATTCATCATTAAAATCACAATGAAAGAATATCTTACATGGATGGCACTTTCGACTGAACTTTGTGTCTCGTTTCCCAAATTGGTCAGCGCCAAGGTTAGGAGATGAAAGTAAATGTACTTCTACGCGCTAGCTACGCGTTATTGAAATAACGAAAATTTATTATCTCATTTCAGCTATTTTCAAGTATTCTTACTCCCAGAAATCACTAACTTCCATTTCTAGGGCCTTCGATAATTGTATTCGAAATTTGTGTTGACCGTTTTACTGTGAAAACTTGATACAAAATAGACTTTTTCACCAATGCAGTTTACAATCGGATATTCCACATTTTGACATGTATGTTTGTAACTTCCTTCAGCAAAACAATATTTTTTTTATATTTCCTACGTAATTTTTGTCTTAAAATCTTTTATTCACTGTCAGATTTTTTAGTACGAAATTCTATGATGCAATACAATCCGCAACAGTATGTAAGCATATGCATGCATATTTCAATAATGTCAAGATACTTTGTGTAACATATGCGGAGCGTAAACGAAATCTCTAATATATTATGTAAGTGATTATCATCCAATTTAGCATAATTATTGAACGTTCTTAAAATATTTTTGTTAATATCAGTTGAAATAATTCAGGCGCGTTTAAGGAAGCATTTGAATTTTACAATTACTTGTTTTAAGCACTGCTAATGTCGAGAGAACTAGATAGTTGTTTCTCAAATAATGTATTCATTAATTTTTTGTTAGACGAACGAAGTTAACCAACTGTTCGCATCGTTGGCCGTTACGTGTGCGAATGTTATGTTCCCGAGTGATTCGCCTCGTTCCACAATTTTGTTCTGTCCTCTTGGTAACAGCGCAGACTGTGCGGATCGAAGTGTTGTACGCTTAAATTATTTTGAAATATGTATCGCCGTATATTCAAGTGTTTTTTCTATTTCAGTTTGTTGCCAATCCGATCAAATGTTTGTTGAGTCTTGCCGATGGGGTGTTTTGCCTTGCCCGGATGCTATTAAATTGTTGTTGGAATTTGTGATTCGTAGCCAGTAGATATATATATATATATATATATATATATATATATATATATATATATATATATATATTGAAATTATACATAAGTTTTAATATCTTTTACACAATCGACAGTTGTTTGTGTGTAGATCACATAAAATATTCAGATGAATCAAGTTTACACTGTAAATAGTCACCAATTTCATTCACAGCCAATCGCACGAAGAGGTATCTGGCGTTAATAGAAATATTCTGTGCAACATCTTCAGAAAACGATTTTTTTCTCATCTAAAGCTCTTGAACTTTATTTAAATAATTACCACGTTCTGTTTTAGTATTCTTGAGTACTTCCGCTATGGGCCAAGAGGAATTTTTTACTTTATTTTATTTCTTCAATTTCTTCTCGGTGTGTTGACAAATTAAAACTTTCAAACAAGAATTAAATGGAGAGTCAGTATGTGAAAACTGGTAGTCGGCCAATTATTTACAAGCATTAAATCGTACCTATTTGAGACTTCAAGATCGTGCTTACTTTTTTCTGATTGACTGTTTAATGATAAATTATTTTCACGATCAACAACTAAAATATTTTTTATTCACGAAAAGTCTTCATAAAGCATTCGTGTTGTGCAAAGATGCATGTTTGGTCTTGCGTGTACCGAAATGCAGTTAGTGGCAATGTTATAAATGCTTAACTGGAAAAATACAAGGAACGCTTTGTTTGGTAACCTGAAAAAAGGGATGCAATTAACATTTTCTAGTGAAGTTGAAAATCTGCCTGAATATCGGTTTGTGCACACATTCATACGGGGATCACACACTTAAAAATCAAAGCACAAGCAAAAACGCTATACGACACCATTCAATTTTCTATTACTTGCATTCTGGGTGTTTTTTGCATAATAACTGCAGCTCGTATATTGATGAAAGCGCACGGTAATTTTTTATAAACATACAGCGTATTTCGATCTCGTACATGTTTTAATAAATGTTAGCCTGCTAGCCTAGGCATCTTTTAGAAAATTGATTATTTTTAACAAGTTCATACAGCTATTAGCAACGTTTGTCCATCAATATAAAGCGCCAACATAATTTAAGCATTTTAAAGAGATATCTCCATTTTACGGTACGACATAGTATTGTATAATGAATTTAACCAATAGCTTTAATTTCTCATCGATTTATTTATTGTTAAGTGAAATTATGTAAAATAACCAATTTCACATTGACTACATAATCGGATTTTTCATTTTTTTAAAACTATTTCAATTTCTTTATCTTTTGTGGACATTATTGTGCCACGTAGACCATTTTAATATTTAAAATTTGAATCAAAATAAAAACAAAAATAACCTAGAATCTTACTTTACAATGATAAGCAAAACTGCCAGATCTAAAGCGATAAGGCCCAATGACTGACTGCGAAGACAGGAAGAGTAACATTGATACGAAAGTGGCACCGAAAATAGAAACAGAAATTTTTAAATATACTCGCAGCAAAATATTAATCATTAGCCATCACAGTTAAACAATGTAATTTTCATGTCGAATATAACCAGCAAGTTGTGTCAACCTTTATTGGTTGGGTGGTTAACGTGGATTCCATCGGTATGTATTATCAATGTATCATCCGAACGAGACCTAATATACCTTTATATATATATATATATATATATATATATATATATATGAAATTTGATACGCGGTGTAGCCTTCAGAAAAAAGTAAACGTTCAGGGATAACCAATGCCACTATCCGGCGGTGCTCAAAACAACTTTATTTTCAAACGACTAACCCGAAAATTCTATTCAAGAAAAAATTAAAGTATGAAAAATTTTAAACAAGCAGTGAAACCACATTCAACCATAAGATGACATATGTTAGTTTAACTTTTAGAGAAGACGCGCCACCAAGCATATTTTCTCGAATTCAAAAATGGACATTCCAAGATGCCTTATGTAAATATGTTTTATAATAAAACAACATGCCCACTAAAACCCGATGCTAAATACACGCTACTTGCCATCAGAAAATCAACTGTTGTTAATTAATTCACATGCAATAGCTTGTCAATTATTTACTAAGTGAATCTAAGAGCAATTTCGACTAAAGATGGCTGGGAAGGGGAAGAAGTATTTCTCTTTATCCGAATATATAATTAATAACAATAACCCACCAAACCCGGCAATTTAAATGCTTTTTTAAAGTAGATTACACATTTCGTAAGCTGTCAGTTTCAACATCCAATCTCTGCAGCTAAATAAGCAGAAATTCGTTTCAGAACTGAATATAAACAGGTAAATGTCTCTACATGTGCATTACACACCTACGCTTTAAACGAACATTTGTTGCGCGGGTGGTGATAACAATTATTATAATCAAGGTTGCGGTCTTGATATAAACACCTGACCCATTAATTAATTACATATGTCAGTATAAACTAAGAATTGTATAGTGTAGAAAAGGCAATTCATCCAGTAGACCAGTTTCGTCCTAATTGGGAACTCATCATGTACTGGCCAGAATTTGCCACGGACAGGACACTTACGCTTTGTTGTTGTGTATTGCTTGCTTTTTATGAAAATTAATCCGTCAATTTCATAAATTTTCTATATGCAAGATATGTGCAAGATATTGCATTCATAGTGAGTTATAACGAAAAGAAAATTTATCTGTATAAACCCGATTTTTAATTAAGTTGTCAACATTCAAAGTATTTATCATTCAACATTATAAAGCACACTTTAAGTAGATGACTTCGAAGCAGGATATTTCAAGGAACTGCGCATTATGTAATCTGTCAATTTCGATATTTTCTATCCTTAATTAAAAGGTGGTAGATGAAAAGAACACAAGGCATTGAAATATTTCAATGGAAGTGTGTACCTCGACCCATCATAACTTCCGGTTTGTAGACAATAAATTAACCTTGATTCACTATGAGTATAATATAGTTGATAAACAAAGAAACAGATATTGCATTTCATAAGAGATCTATCGAAAAAATGTAATATCCCATTGTAAAAACCTGAATTTATATTAAAGACATTCTCCTGTATGCAAAGCATTATTCAAACGATTGCTTTCTATATTACGAAAAGAGTGTGCCAAAAGAGAATAGCCATTTTTGGCTTTTGAAAAGAATTTACAATTCTAGAAATAAATTCAAACGTCAAATTTTCTAGTGGGCCTATTTTGAGTAGAGTGCAGTGTAAATTTAAATTCATCGTCACCATTTTTATTCACGCTACGTAAATAATTAAAAAAGTATCAATGTTTTTGTGAATAAAAAATAAAATAGGGTCCAAAGATTTCAGCTTATAAATAGCTCCTACATTTTGTTTGAAGACCCATAAGTTGTAATCCGTCGCAAATTTTGTAACATTTCCACAAAATTTATTTCATTTATTCTGAACATACTCCATTCAGGATTTCGTTCAGAAAATATGTTAATAAGAAATGCAAATTAATAAGGAGATATTTTTATTTAAACAGTCTATATTATAAAGAACAGAAACTTCATTTCTTCCAAACATGCATAAAGTGAATATCTTCTTGGATGCAGTTGATGACGTCCTATTGATTGCAGCCGAAGAAATTGATCAATAAGCCGTAAACATAGGCATTACATGATTCCCTATGAAATGTAAACTAAAAGAGTCATGCGCAGGTGCAAACATTGAATTGCAACGGAGGAAGGATTTTAAAAAATTTTCACAATTCGAAACAGGCCATTCGCGCCTGCACACAAATAGATGAAAAATATTCTTACTGCATAAAAACGATTCGACAAGATACGCAAAAAAGGTAGACCAAAGACAGCTTTTCAAGGCAGAAAACAATAGTTAAATTCGGCATAAAACTAGATCTGTGCTTGCTTTCGACTGAGCATCCTTATCGTCCTCAATAAAAAAATCACGATTTTAATTAATTTTTTTAAAAATATTTACAAATAAGAAAAATCATTCTGCTAATCCTGTTGGGATCTTTTCTTTTTTTGAGCAGCAAACGAACCAGGAACTTCAGATATCTTTTGGCGTTTCGGATTCCAACGACGGTATCTAATAAATATTAAAAAATAAACAAAGGGATACTTGTTATGTATATAAATATGCCAATAAATAATACTATCAATCCTAGCATGTGCGAAGTTGCTTTGTGCAGAAAGAACACAAAATAATTTAAACCTTTATTAACGACAATCAATTGTTGCAATTTTTATTTATCAGTATCCATCAGAGAAGTAAGTTAATTTAAATAACAGGCCTGCCTTAACGCAGCACATAGCAAAGTGATGGAAGCCTTAGCTGAGAGGAGGGCTATTGTCACCGCTTTAATGGGTACAACGATGTTAGGTCTTCCTTCATTTAGCTTACCACCATAAACTTGAGCGGATCCTTCTCAATATTTATTTCACTGGAGGTAAAAATTCAGAGTTTAGGGCTTTGATTTCAATTGCTCATGAGACTGTACGTCACCACCACTTTGCGCAATGAGATTAAGGGGACACTCCATCACTAACCACACGGTTCGACTGAAGAGATTTTCAGAGCTTCAAGAGCAGAACTTTAGAAATTTACTTGACAGAATCATTACCGCTAATAGTTCGGATCCCTGTGTAAAATTTGAATAGATTGCTACGTCTTGAAGCATCCACCAATACATTATCAACATTAAGCTAAGGGCGTTCATCATCCGCCACGAAACGAGCAGCAAATCTCCAACGAAGCTTACCACACAGGATGGTATTTCGTAACTGCGTAGCATAGGTCGCGTAATGAAGAGCTTTGGTGTCAGTAGAAATAATAAACAAGATTTCATAACGTGTAAAATGCATTTTACGCTGCCCAACCTTTATATGCCTATCTGAATGTAGGCATATCACGGATAATTGAAATATCATCGTTTAATCTGCATGGTTAATGACATTACGCCTTTCAAAGAAAATGTCGCTTTCTGTGTTGGAATATTGAATTAACCACGACCAAAATAAAACTGAGGTTGGGGCTAGTAAACTTCGCGATAGCTAAATTCGGCTGGATCCACAAAGGTCCCACAAAGTCCTATTGTAGTGTGTTAGAAGTAATTTTTGTCTGCTGGAGAAAGTCAATATTGATACGGTGTTTGTGTAGTTCACTTATCTTAAAATAGCCTATTAATCATATTTCATTTGGCTTAAGCAGCAAATGAGAAATGGCAAAGGCTGCTGGAAGTCAACAGTTCACAGTCCTGCATGTATCATATACCAGTACAAATGAGGTGACCACGTCATTGTTCCTTCTCCTTTTATGATAATTTATGACTTTTACCGTCTGAACAATGAGCCCATCAGACACTAACCGAGCTTTAACAGTTAAGGTTAACACCGCATTTTTCAACACGCTAGACGTATAGGATGATATTAGTTCTCCAGAATCTTATCGATTTTGGGCCCCAATTTTAGGCTCAACTGCAGTTGTTTCAGAGCAGTGCAGTTATACGTGGCACTGATTATAATGCTCAATAACACAATGATAACATTTATTAAGTTTGAAAGAAAGAATTTACCATTACACAAAAAAAACATTTCGATTACGTAAGTGTGTCCAATAGAAACGCAGCTCACTTTAGCCAATAATAGCTTTTCCCTTGATCTTTTTAAATAATAATGAATCTACAGTAAATACTCTAATTTCTTAACACAGCTTAGCAACTCAACTTAGACTTGCCTCATCTTATAAACAACTGTCTAGCGAAAATATTGGCTCAAATAGATGAACTCCACAAACAAATTGAGGAGCTGAAACGCCAGAATAGAAAATAGACAAGACGGACAAGTCGGCTAAATAAAAATAAGACCGCAACATTCTGTCCATCCGAAGTCACCCATAAATGGAAGCTAGTTTGCCCATATCCACCTTGCTAGACAGTAGGTAAGGGGACTTATTTTATACCGCGCGCCTGTCGATACAGTGAGGAGTCCTTATGAGTTATTATTCATGATTAACTTAAGTGCACCAGGCCATCTATTCCTAGAAGAGATGGCTATTAGGTTTCGTCATCCTGCCACCTAAGACCGACGAGCATCATCAGCTCAGTGGCTTATTTCCAGGTGTTTTCTCCTTTTAGATAGTCCATTTACCAAGGCTGACGAGAACTACCTGCACGGAGTATTCGTTATTTTAGAGCTTCAGAAAACTCTATCGCTTCTCTTCCCGATAGTAGAAGCAGTGAGGCCAATTACATACTTTCGATAACATCAACATTTTTTTAAATTGATATAATGTCAAAGTTGTCCTAGAAACAACCTTAGAACAAATAAATTCAGCAAACGTGTAACCCTCTGATGCTATCTTAAATGTAAAAAAAATAGATAATCTGGTACTGCGGTATTAATCCAATGATTTTGTAACTCTACCAATACATTTAAATCGTATGTTCCCACCAAGAACTTTTACTGACAAATTATAAACCCACCAGAGACGGTGATGCTGGTAAAAGGTTAAATTTAAGAGGCATGCATAAATCGATATTGTGTATAATTGCTTTGAACTTCAAAAATTAAACATATTGAATATGCATACACGAAACTAATGGCATTATTGATATTCCTCAAAATGGATACAGCATTACATTTAGCAATTAAATATTAATACAATTAGCCTGACGGGAAAATTTTGTGACAGCAACATTAACAACTACGTAGAATATCAGTGTAAACTTGAACATAATTAGGTAATGCAAATGCAACGCTTTTATTGGTGATAATAATAGTTTCAAAAGTATATTTATGGATTTGCGATAAGCTTGTAGTAAATTTTGGATAATACCCAGGCCTCATTCAGTGAAGTGTCTCTCGACATACCTGCAGAAATGCCAAATATGAGTACGAACCGCAGAGCGCGTTTATAAAGCAATTAAGCAATTAGCGAAACCAGTATCAGTCCAACGTGCATTGAGCCTAAAATTTTCTTTTTGAACCAATTCTGTCAGGTAATTTTATTTAATCATCCTAGCATAATTTCAAGTGGTAACGGGTCCTAGATAGTCAAATCTGCAGTGGGAGCGAGAATCTTTATAGTACTATGAGGATACAACTTGCCTATATGATTAAAGCCTCGGTATCATTTGGTATTAAAATATTATTATTATTTATTATTATTAAATGGGCAGTAGCGGAACCAGAGAAAGCGTTCCAGAAACAGACACGTTACAGCAGACGAAAAGTTTTGGTTATTGGTGCGTAGAAATCTGACACCTTTACAGATAATAACCTTCAGCCTTGTGCGGCTTACGATCTATGAGATAAATCCGCGTTAATAACATAAGATATGGCAAATCTGAAAAACGACTAACGCATCTTGTAATCTCACATTCAATTTATTTGGCTCGAATTTTTACTGCATAGTTTCTACCCAATTAGGGATAATTTTTTGCAGATATCGCCACATGTGTCAAAGTATGCAATTGATTCAATTTATGGTAAAAACAACAATTTAAATAAATTACTTTAATCAAGATTGAGATCTTGTTATAAACAACTGACCCATTATGTACATACATCAATCAGCATAAATTAAGCATTGTATATTGAAGAAAGGGAAATTCATCCAGTGGACCGGTTTGGGCCGCGCACAGGGCTCGAACCTGGGCATGTGTAAATGGCATAAATAACGATATTGCGGGTGGTGATAACAATTGTTTCAACCAAAGTTTCATCATCGACAGAAATACGAAAGCCATTATATAAATATTTGTCAGTATACCGAACGCACTCTAAGGTTGAAAAAATTCTAGAAAGTAAATAGAGTTCCAAATAAGGACTAAAGCAGTCAACTTAATGAAGTTCACTTGCTAATCTAGACAAATCTTAGTTTCTACTGACATATGTTTATATAATAGGACTGATGTCCATATAAAGCTCGCAATCTTGCTTGAATGGTTTGATTCTGATGCTATTAAATTAGGAAATAATACCATACGCATCAAAATAAAAAGATTCAAAACTGTTTAACGAAGAAACCCCCTAAAATAAATAGAAACCATGTCTACACACAAAAGCCACATAGAATGCCTCGAAAAAGGAGACTAACTTTGTGTTAAAACAGTGCTCACTCCAGTATAATTACCGTGAAATTCCAGATGCCTTTGCGGGTATCGCTTTTCGTTTTATAAAAAGAATGATTCGTCGAGCTAAAATCATGAGCTTGTTATTTTTTTATTCTTTATGGTTATGTTGCATATGTTGCCTTGCCTTGAATTTGACTTGATTCAGGTTTTGTGTTGTACAGAGGTCAAGATGACCTCGAGTTCTGTGTGTCGTTTATGTAGATCAATTAATAAGGCTATATCGCTCTTCCAAAATAATTATGCATTACTCTTTAAGAGTGTTGTGTAATAAACAGTTATTGTTTTGATCATAACTATTACCTGGCCGTACTAATATCGTGGTCGTCAAGCGCATTCTGTCCTTGAAATGTTCGTTTTCTTGACTGACAATCATTTGATTTGTTGTTGTGCTCGGGTTTCTCGGCAATAGCAAATACCTTTGCCAGCTTTCGTTCTCTTTTGTGCTTACTAATCACGAATCCACGTTTTCGCATACGAATTGCTTCTCCGACAAACTGAAAAAAAGAAAAAAAGACTTCTTAAGCGTGACATCGTATAGTGCATGAATAAATAAGAACGCTAATTTATCCAATCTAAAGAAATAAACAATGTGTTACAAAACAATTTAATGGAAAAGTCTGCATGCAATATAAATTAAATTTTAAAATGACTCGTAAAATAAAACCTAAATGATATCTTTATTGATCAATAAACCAATAGTAATAAAATATCCCTAAAATTCTACGAAAATGTTTACGCGTCAGAGACAAACAGTATAGATAGATAAAACGTAATAAAAAACTGACAAGAGTTCAACAATAGTGTACATTACGAGTGTGACAGAAGGGTTAACAGGAGTTAATCAATGGGACTATGCTGGACAGCAGTGGATGGCATTCTCAATGGACAGGAACTATGGTGCCACACCTATTTGGTATCTTAATATTCAGACCTAGGTATCTAATGGGAATGGCCTCTTTCATTACACTTTAGAATTTTACGATTCAACCTCGAATGAATGGCAACACGATTAAAAAACATCAATTTAAATCTTAGAGATTAAGGCATCAATACGACCTAAGTGGCGATTTTGTTTAAGATTTCTACAAGAATTATCTTTTCTTAATTGGGAAGAGTTAGCAAAGTTGGGTTGTATTTATAACGTGATACAGTTTAAACCTGATTTTTATTGTGATGATAAGAATTATAATGTCCGAAAATTATCAGGAGGATTCTTTCAACTCGAACTATTCAACCGCATGGCCGATAAACATGTTTTAGAAGAATATAAAACTAAATACAAGATAATATAGTACACTGTTCACGATTAGTTAATGTAACACTTCTAAGGCTAATAAGCACACCATTCCTTGAGAATTCAGTCGGCCTAGGCACCAGGAATTTGATGTAGGAAATTTAAATTGACAGCAGAACACCGTTTATGAAAAACCTAAATTGATTTTAAATGAATAAACTCCAATATTAGCTTTGAAGACATATTTATAAAGTACCGACTTGATATTGCCTAAAAACAACACAGAGCTGTTTGTTCATCGCCTGCCTATTGCACAATCAACAAAATATTGCTAGTGTACATAGAAAGAGCGCTAGTAAGAACCATAGTAAGACTGCTGAGGAACGGGGAGTACGAGGTGCACAGCAGCCGACCAAAACGTCCTTTTTGAACACGATGCTGTCTACAACGTCGCTCATTAGCGGTAGAGAAGTTTAGATAAACACTTCGGAGGAAAACTGATACCGTGGGCATTTACAAAGGCGCAACGGTGTGCATGCCTTCATTGTGATCGATTAAGAATCACCGCATAGCATTCCAAGCAATTGTCGATTTCTAGACGAAATATCAAACAGTTCATGGGGGTTGGCTGACAAACAAGGGGATAGTCTTCATACATCAAGACGCAGGGTATAGGCCAGTTTGGCTTCACCGATCTAAAAGAATTGGCAATCAAAGTTCAATATCCACTGTGAAAAACGATATTTTTTTTGTTTGCTTCACCGTCGGAAAAGAATATCATAATAATTAGCACGATCCCATCTTCGTTTGCTCTGCAGTAAAGCACAAGATATTCATTTTACAGAGGTCTAATTCTCCGAACAATTCCGGTTTATTATTTGCAAAATGTTGATATATCACTTACGTTTCGACAGTAGCGTTAAGTTTATTAATAAAACTTCTTATTCAGCAAGAATATTTATTTTATAGTTTACTTTTTTCCAATACAAACTGTACTACTATTGAATTATTCAAAAATGATTTCGATATAATAATTCGTACGCGTCAAATGTGTTATAATTATAAAGAAAATAGATATTTGCCTGGCGAAATAAATTCCACAGTCAGGAACATAAAGAAAATTGCCTTCAAACTTAATCTGGTTAGTTATACAAAACAAAAACTGCCCATTACAGGGTGGTGTATTGGTATATAAATTGAGTGAAATTCGATGTGTCACAGGCTAGAGGCTCACAGGATTTTCAATAAGTACTAAATTAAAAAAGACACTGCAAGAGACTCCTAGGAAACACGTAAGTTTTCCTTTATTTAAATTAATTAAACGGCTGATGGTCTGCACACTATCCAAAACACAATTAATACTACAGTTCGCAAAACCTAATACATACACAATTAATACGTTTATATATACATACATATATATATATATATATATATATATATATATATATATATACAGAGAGAGCGAGCGAGAGGACAGAAGAGAGTGTGAGACATTTAAGAGCAGGGTTTTAATTAAATTTGTTGTCCACATTAAATAACAATTGAATACGATAGGAAATCAATCCAGCCAATATATCTGTTTCATCATTATTGGGAACACATAAAGTACTTGCCAGAATTTCAGTGGCCGGTGCTGGAACCGGTGCACATTTGCTTCAGTGTAGCAAAGCATCTACTACGCCAACCAAGCCGTGCATTTTCACTTATATCATATTTTGCATCAGTTTTTTCTTCAGTTGGAGCCAGTTTGTCATCGTTTCGACCCCCTATCCAACAACCAATCCAACGAGTTGTCATTTTGTTACAGACAACTTTCTGCATAGGAAAGTGATATTGAATTAAGATGTTAGTATTTTATTCAATATACAAACATTGTCAGTATAATTAAACGAACATTGGTTGCGCGGGTGGTGATAACAATTATTATAATCAAGAATATAAAAACCTGACCCATTAACTACTTACATATGTCAGTATAAACTAAGAATGGTATAGTGTAGAAATGGCAATTCATCCAGTAGACCGGTTTTGTCCTTTTTGGGAACTCATCATGTAATGGCCAGAATTTGCCGCGGACAGGACTCGAACCTGGGCACGTCTGCTTGGAATCTGGTGCTCTAACCACCGAACCATCCTGCGGCACACTAAACTGCACACAATTTTCAGTTATATACTAACTAATCTAACTTAGTTAGTCTATTTTTCCTTTAGGTGGAGCTCATATGGCATCCATTTAGACCCAAAGTTCCAACTAACCATCCCCAATCTGTCATTTCTGACCAGACACCACACTACATGGGGAAGTGGTATTGGAATGAACATTTATATAATTAAACGAACTTTGGATCTTAATGGATGCCATATGAGCTCCACCTAAAGGAAAAATAGACTAACCAAGTTACATTAGTTAGTATATAACTGAAAATTGTGTGCAGTGTAGTGTGCGGAAGGATGGCTCAGTGGTTAGAGCACCAGAATCCGAAGCAGACGTGCCCAGGTTCGAGTCCTGTCCGCGGCAAATTCTGGCCAGTACATGACGAGTTCCCAATAAGGACGAAACCGGTCTACTGGATGAATTCCGCGCAACCAATGTTCGTTTAGTTATATAAATGTTCATTTCAATACCACTTCCCCATGTAATGTGGTGTCTGTTCAGTAATGACAGATTGGGATGGTTAGTTGGAACTTTGGGTCTAAATGGATGTCATATGAGCTCCACCTAAAGGAAAAATAGACTAACCAAGTTACATTAGTTAGTATATAACTGAAAATTGTGCGCAGTGTAGTGTGCGGCAGGATGGCTCAGTGGTTAGAGCACCAGATTCAGAAGCGGACGTGTCCAGGTTCGAGCCTTGTGCGCGGCAATTTCTCGCTAGTACGTGATGAGTTCACAATAAGAAGATAAACGGTCTGCTGGATAAATTGCCTTTTCTACACTATATAATTCTTAGTTTATACTTAAAAATGTATGTACTTAATTGATCACGTGTTTATATCAAGATCACAACCTTGATTACAGTAATTAAATTAGAATACAGAGAACTATAGTATTAATAGATGCTAAAGAATTTTAAAATGTTCGCTATTAAGAACCTCTTCATTAAACGTTAACGTAACCTTCGATCCAGTTTAGATTTTGGCTTTTGTTCGTCAATGAACGTCGTAATGATGCATGTCACCAATAGGTTCTGCGAGCCAAAGCCACGCTTCTAGCCTAGTCGTAGCGTTATTTTTGTTGTTTGCGACAGTTTAGATTGTTGATTTTACCTATATTGTTTAGGTCATTTATGCGGATTCTATCAGAATTTATTATTAATGTATCATCTAGAACGCCGGCATCTATCATTTCTTGAGTGGCAACGTTTACCATACTCCTTTTTCTTCGAAGTCCATCTGATTTGGAACACTTTAGGTTGTTCTGCTGATCTTCTATCGATCTATCTATAAGAGCCTCCAAAGGATTAATTTTTTTGGCATGATCTGAACTATCCTTATTTGTGTGATGGTAGACACTATTTCCCCACTGAACTTTTCATTCTCTAGGAGCACCATACTGGAATTGCTGACCCATAGACGATGTATTCGTCGAAGCTGGTGTCCTTATATATTGAATTTGCTTCCACGCCACTGTCTGTTGCAGTCTGTCGCGAAGAATTCCAGCAAGGTATGTCGCTTCTGCCAGATGTTATAATTGGACCCATGCGTGGAGTCGCAGCTGCCACTTTGTTTGTTATCATGGCCGAACTTTCAAGAACCTGAAATCTTTCTTCCTGGCGTCCCTAGGCGCTGGATATTGCACCGTATCTGGTAGTATCCAGCAGTTTACACATGATGGCCTCATGCAGTTGCAACCCGGGTAAAGACTCAGTTTGGTGAACCACCGTTTGATGCGTGCCATGGTATCAAGGAGCACCTCACCCAGCAATGGTTGCAGACTGGTACGGAAGTGATCCAACACTCTACTTTTGTACTCTTCATACGTGAGGTCGACCGGCAATTCCAACACATCAGAAGCCATTTGTAAACTTCACACACTTGTTTTATTTTTCAATTATATATAGAATTTGCTCGGATAAACAGCATCGATTCAGTGAAACAAATTTAAAAATACTTATTATTTATGTCTACTTCTGCGGCTCGAAGTCTGCTTCCGTCATTGTGCTGACTGCTACATCATAATACGGGCGCATCTGCGAGGACTTTCTGATGAATTAATACCAGTCCTATATAGGACTTTTGGTGCGTTCTTAGTCTCCATGGTGGCTTTTCCTACATTGATACAGTTGGATTGGTGTCTATCTTAGGCTCTCAAATTTTATTAAAATATTCTTGTCATCACATGTTTAGTTGGTATACCAAAACATTTACCACGATAATAGAGAACGCATTGTACTAAAAAGCCAACACTTAAGTCATAAAAGAAGACCTGACATAATTTCATACATTACCATTTCCGTAATAAGCTTTCCCTAATTGTACACGTGACAGAAATCGAGGACACCGCCGAGTCCAATGAGTCCGATTTGCAAAAATCAAAGAATTCCGTCATTTCGATGACAAATAAACAAATTACGAGTTACCCTTGTATATTTCAACGTGCATAAACATTCTAATTTTGTAAAAACTAAAATAAACGCGTTGAAAAATAGAATTTAAGATCATGTGCCGTTTAACAGCAAAAATGAGACATTTCAGCTAGGCTTTTGGTTTGAAAATTATAAAAACCTCATATGATAAAATATACGACCATCGCATTCACTTGCACCCAGATTCTCATATATTACTAGTTATATTGCAAAGGGAAGTGAGTGAGACGTTATTCGCCAGATGAAAAGTCTGCTTTAGTTTTGAGGTAGTGTTGCCAATCGCATATCTTCCAGCCGTCTGGAGATTGCTATTGAATGCTTTTATTCCCTTTCGTTAGACAAGATTAATCATGACTGGTTTTTGCTGTTTATTGTCACAAGTGCAAAAAATGATAAATAGCGCATATTGGGCGAAAGCTGGAAAAGGTGTATTAGGGACTGCCAATATAACAGTGAAGTACTAGGAAGTTTGAGCTATACACTGAATTTCACTACACTCTATATGCAGTGCAGTTTGATCCTAGTTATCAAGTAATGTTGAAACACGTCGGCACGCGTAGATTACGGCATGTTTATAATGTTCCGTAAAATGTTAACAGATTTCGACTGATGCTTATATATAGCTCGTAAACTTGAGCTAAATAACTACCTCCTAAAACGAATTTTCCCATATTGTGAATGCTGTAATAATCTGAATAAAAAGCACACATTCAAGTAAGCTAAGTTGAAATGAACGCTCCTGGTAGTGAAAGTGGTTTAAGAAATAATAAAGATTAGATAAGCATGTTTCATAAAATTAAAAACCTTATCGGCAGCCTTCTTGCCATGAAGAATAACAGCAGTGCGTCTCTCTTGCCAAGCAGTTACTAACTGCTCCATACGATTTAATTCTTCATCCGGAGCAGCACCTGCGCCGCTACGGCGAATACAGGCGATAATTTCACCCAAATGTGGTAGATCTGCATCCGTCCATAGTGATACTGCGTAACCATTTGCCCAACGTCCGGCAGACAGTTGGTTGGCGCGGCCCGTCCGACCAATACGATGAATGTAGTCTTCAATACAGCTGGGCATGTCGTAATTAAGCACCATTCTAACACCCTATGGAGTTTTTCAAATTCAAAGCCAGAAATAAAGCTCATTTTAATGCCAGTTTATTTCTTTATTTATTACTATACGCCTACCTTAAGATCAAATTTAACCAAGAGAATATGGAAACTTAGCATAAACAAAAATGCAAATCCCCGTACCCCTGTTTAGTGTTTACTGGCTATTTATCAGCAGATGCAGGTGTTTTACCACAGACACGACCTATATTTGATTAATCAGTGTAAGAAAACCTAATTTATATCTTAAAATAACTGATCATAAGGGAAATAGTTTTAAATAGGTAGGTGCTTAGAATTGCCCCGCTTTCTCTCTCTTTTATGAAGTTGGAACGTTTTCAAGCAAGAGTAATGTCCTCTCAGTGAGTGCGCACGTTAAAGCACTCAACTATAACCAACGGTAATGGAGCATAAAAGAGTCTTCATACAACAGCATGACTCCTTAATCTCATACTGCTGCTCTGGTTATGGAACCACTAAGACTCATTCAGCTATAATAGTGACACGAACCATTCCTTATCTATTAATGTCAATATTGAGGAAATCCACATAAGGAACCCAATTCACATTAGCGAACATAAAGATGGCGAGTGAGCTCAGGTGGCAGCACACGAACCACTGCCAGTGCTTTTATCGGAATAGTTGTTTCCGGCCTCAATTTAAATTTAGACCTATGCTTGCATCACTTTACATTAACAAGTCACAGTTACAGTCCAAGAAATTGAAGCTAGGTTGCGAGAACTAAATATTTCGTTAGAAGAACCAATTGTCAAAAAAATAGTTGATCGTTCATTAGGAATCCAATTAGAATTGACAGCGGAATTTAAACGTCGCGTACTGGATCGCTTCTATGCAATGAAGTATTTTGAAAATTATTCACACCAAACCTCGATGAGCTTCTCCCGGGTACCCCAGCACACAATACTATGTGGATGATGAATGTAACTGATTCCTTGCCGGCTTTGCAACCGCGTGAATCCATTGTGTTCAGGACGCCGATCGTACCAGATATAATGATTTATCAAGCACGTTTAGGTGACTGAAAGATATTCCAGACTTCACAAAATTCAGCAATAATGGTCATCAAACCGGGGACAACAACACCACGGATAAACCCCGTATCATCAACGTGCAGAGGTAATGTTCCTTCTAGTAATTCATAGCGTCATACATGGTGGCACTATGAGGACTGGGGCAGCTAGGGGTTTGGAAGCGATTTCAACACATTAGGTCACAACTAGACGTGGCTAATACATCGTATATCGGACAAAGTCAGTAGGCCTCGCCGATAGAATGTTCATTTCGAGGTGACAACAAGAACATTGATAGCCGATTTGCTGCCAAGAAAAAAATTCCTGTCTGGGTTCAAAATTATGAATCTACGGAAGAGGATACACATAGCACCCTACAGTGGCTAGCGTAAAATGAAAGGCATAAATGACACGATAATATGTTGCTCCACGAAAGAAACCCGCGAAGGCTACTCAAACAAAGCACGAAATGATAGATGTCGGCGTTCTAGAGCATATGATTCACGTCATACGTGATACGATCTTCAGTTTTCGATCAAGACCTTCTATGCTATAGCACTCTGCGGGTATCAACGATGCTGCTACGATGGCTACACTTATTAAATACAAATACGCGTGCAAATAAACGTGCATTCTTCAGTTCTTGAAAATCCAGACACGTGTACGAAAATAATAAAACGTATACCTAAACAATTGATTCCATGAAGCGGCGGATTCAATTACGGTGTGAGTGTTAGTGAAAAACAAACGAAGACACCATAGATCGGGCGCTTTATAAAACACACAGGCTATACAGCACGTAAAGACTGAACTCGACAGCTTAAAGAGTTAGGAGATCTAAATTACATTAAATGAGGTGTAGTTCATGCTAACATCGGTGATACGAAGA
This sequence comes from Eudiplozoon nipponicum, assembly GCA_029291075.1. NCBI lineage: Eukaryota > Metazoa > Platyhelminthes > Monogenea > Mazocraeidea > Diplozoidae > Eudiplozoon > Eudiplozoon nipponicum. The sequence goes on from JAQBSW010001523.1 coordinate 29,266, forward strand.
GATTGGGACCAAAAGAAAATAATAACGATCACATGTTAAAATTCAGTTAGCCGAACTCATAGAATTTTAATAAAACAATTCTAAAACTATTCTTTAAATCAAGTTTGAAAGATTAAAGTAAACACCAATCCCAATTTATTTAACCAGACATAGAACAACAACTGACGGAAGATTTTGCAATGTTGTTTAAATACAATGAGACTAGTGTTTGCTTCAAGCCGGCAAACTTGATTTAAAGAATTCTTGTATTTCATCTCGCGTAAATTATAATATAACAACTTTACATTATAAAGTAGAACAAAGTTAGCCAAGAATTTTACCACAAAATCAAATAAAATCTTAATATTAAAGGAACCTGAATTTTTATGATAGTAAAAAATTTGTTCATACCTTGAAGTCGATTCCACGAGCCATTAAATTTGTGCATATCAAAATATTAATTTTTCCTTCTCGAAAACTGCGCACGATGGCGGCTCTCTACAACAAAAACACACATAACATGATATTGATAGATAAAACGACATTTATGAAAGCTAAGTTTTTCCAAATAAAAAGAACAAAAGCAATCATAATCAAATATTGTCATCTCACTGGACTAATATAAAAAAACTGATCATGTTAGGTATAACATATTATAAAAACTATGCTAACGGTTCAGATATTAACAATTATATTTAGAAAATCACGATTAATAAAAACCATCTTGTTGTTAGAAAAGTGAAAATCGACATGAAATTACGCAGATTTAATTTCAAAATACTTATTAAAAATTAGCATTGTTAGTTCATAAACTCAGAGGTTTATAAAGCATGACTTAAATGCACACAAAAACATCAGAAGATATTCCTAATTTCCCTATTGCCAAGAAGCAAAATATCCAAATTTATTTACGAGGTCTGGAGTTCAAGTGACAATGTGAGTTATTTAGAATCATGGCGTACCATTGACATTTATCCACCATTACAGGACCAACGAAATAATGGGCTTTGGTAAACTAATAATGATCAGCTGATCTGCATTAAATTCATGCGTCAGAGATATTATATTCTGCTCACCATGAAACTGGACATATAATAACAAAATCGAATTCAAAAGCATATTAAAAATCATGATTAATGGCCGCATAACTAAAATAATAATAATTATTATAAATTGGTAATATTAATAGTAATAGAAATAGTAATAAAAATATTAATAATAATGGTAATATTAATAATAAAATTGGTAATAAAAATAGTGAAAAAATAGCAATAATAATATTATTAATAATAATAATAATAATAATAACGCCGAAAATAATAAAAAAACATTGTAGTTCGGAAAATTGTATTTTAGAATAAATAAAGACCTGTATATACCACACACCGATATGAGGCAACCTAAACATAAACTCTGCGCATGGCCTAATCCAAATAAATTTCACGTTTAGGTGAAACCAGCATAACAGATTCCCTGAGGTTTTAACTTTATCGTTTTACATTTCTGATCAAACACCGCAGTAAATTTCCGCCAACCTAAAACTGATGGCTCTTCTAAAAATAAGCAAAGATCGCATTTGAGCACTAGCGGTTGCTATATAATGCAGTGTTTAACCGAGAAGTACGACGAGCACGTGGGCATCTTCTTGGTAGGAAACTAGATTCATGCCCAAAATGCAAATAAGGAAGCATATTCCAGCTGATTTATCAGAAATCGCGATAATTTTCGTGAATGGCTACATGAAGAAAGCCAACTTATGAACAAGACAATGGCCGAGCATCGTGGTAATATGGTACTATTTCATTAAACAGAAATTTTACTACAGAAACCTTTTGAACATGAAAATAGAACCAATTCTAATTAGTCGAATAACAAATTGCTAACCTGGCTATCTTCACCTTAGCACAAAAAAAGAGTCACGAAACATAGATGATTATTCAAATTAATGCGTTTTCGTCATTATGCCACATATCAGTTTAATTGCAAATGAACAAGCAGGTTATGAATTCGCATTCTGGTTGCAAATGCGAATTTTGGAACGATGGAATAAAAGCATACGAGCTAGATGCAGAATGACTTTTGGCTGCTGAATAAAAGCTTGACAAGAGGTGCCCACAAATCTGAAACGCATGGCAGAAAAAGATTTCTGGCTTTGTGCGTCTGATCATCCATATAACTAAATAAAACGCATAAAGCGTTACTACAAATAGACTACTTTCTATTCTTTAACAGCCCACATGTAACTAACCAATACAACCAAAACACGGTATCTAATTAGTTGTCCAATAGGAGACCAAAATTTCTTTGAGCATTTCAGTACCTTATTCGAATCCAATGCACGGAAAAGTCGATTCTTCTTCCAGTGGTGAGTGAACTAGTCAAGTGTGGTGGTGCTTTCCAGTTGTATAGTGTTGCAGCAAATGCCTTACTTTACAGGCGAGCTACAAAACTCATGAGTATATGTTAGGTTCCGCCAGGCCAAACAGGCTTGCGGGTCGTAGCTATGTACGCTCCAATTATCGACTAAAAGATTGCTATGAAAGATCGAAAATTTGGCGTTAGGAGACCATAATTATTTTTGGTGACTTCCAAACCAAGCCAGGTTAAGACTTCGATTGAAACGGAATTGTAAGAAGGGTGCATCGGCAGTAAATTTATGACAGTGGCATTCCGTCTTGTTCTTAGCCTAACTACTAACGTGATTAACTCCATTTTCCTGCAAAACACTCAATACCTAGCTAAAGGACTTAGCGACAGAAATAAGGAAGATAAGACGGGCTCCGATTAATCTTATTACGCTAAGTAGATCATGGTTGAAATCCACTGATAAGAATAGTTGCAATTGATCTTTTCATAAGCCAGAATCCGATAAAAACGCGTCCATGTCGCGAAAATTTATAGTGCTCCTAAAACAAGAGCCGAAATAATACCACGTAATCATTATAACCCGTCAACTACTACGAAATTGAGACAATATAAAACCATGGCCAGTAGGCTACGCGAAGAGTCCGCTGACAGCCATACAGTGTATGAGGGTGAACTCAAGCTAAATACAGCGTCTAAGCGTAGCAACCTATTTGAATTCGACGCACTGATCGAGCGTATTAGCAATAACCATTCTGATGTAAAGCTAATCAACAAATTTGAAAATTTTTCTCAATCCGTCACATATTTCAACAGGCTTTTCCAGCACGAAAATTACACCTAGACTTTGTAACGAGATTGACATCAAAAGTCCTTTTGATTTATCAGATTTCTAGTCGCAAGAACGACCGCAAAACTGTCAGAATTGGCGGCTTCTTGTTTGAATTTTTCACGTTAGATGGTATAAGATAAATGCTGCATTCGATGTGGAATAAGTTTTAATTGAGTGTAAGAGTGATGTTGTGTTGCCGATCCACGAAAACGGTGACACAATTACTTCTGTTAGCTACAAAGATGAAAGTTAGATCTAGGCCACATCAAAAGCGACCACTGTTATAACCCAAAAAACAGTTAAAGTGAGATAAATCGAATCAATTAGCGTCACATCACCATCGCATTTTTTCATTATTCAACCGCTTCTGGTTCCGTTATACACCAAACTTATGGCGCAATACGCTTAGGAATGGCGTCAAAACCTGATTTTTGTCTACTTAAAGCGATTTATAATAATAGATTGATCAGTATTCTCACTAGAAAGCTTACTTTTGAACTTATCTAGATTAATTCATGTGTTCGAAAAGGCGTCCTTGCCTCTACCTTATTTAATTAATTTGCCATTCATTCTTTTCTGATATCAATGCAAAATTCCCCGGGTTGAAGAAAGTCTCTGATCAATAATGATCAATATCATAAAACCGTGCCGAGCAGTATCCTAAACACAGTCGTTAACGAATTCGTTCATCTGAAATCTTAGGCGACATGAGATGAATTGACTATTTTTGAAACTTCAAGAAATATTAGCTTAGGTGTCAAGACATCACAGGTGGATTTCTCGAACCACATAGGCAAGTGATCAGCAGCCTTATCGTCAAATACAATTATTCACGATATCGATAACTCGATTAAGTTGCAGCGCAAAATAAACAAGCAAAAGAAGCTTAAAATAACGAAAATGTGGGGATCTAGATTCGGCACGGGCCTACTAGAGAAGCCTAGAGAATTTCACATTATTGACTTAGACTTCTGGAATCTACCGTACAAGCGAACCAGATTTTCGTTTAGATATCTCTTTGTAGTTCACAATATGGGCTGAGATGAGAAATCAGAGAACCAACTATTCAAGATAAAAAAATTTTCTTAGAAAAATGCTAGCTTTGGCGATATATATGACAAAGAATTAATCTTATATGAATATTTTCTATAAAAGAACAGAATTAAAGTAAATAATGGATAATAGACATTATAGAGGTAACAGGTCTAATAATTCACGCTCGAATAAATCAGACTCATAGGTATATACCATTTAACAATACGACAGTAAAATAATCACAGACTGAACGGAACTCGTGCATACACGTCAACAAATAGCATCTCATAATAACATGAGCATAAAATCAAAATATTTCGCATCGCAGCATTTTAAGAAGGGCATCAGAAAGATCGCTAAAAATTATGACCTGCGCTTCAGTTTTCTCACTGGAAATGAAATTCGCCAATACGTCAGATTCGGACATTAATATTTCGTTAAAAACCTCCTTGGCTCGTTCCCTGGTTTCCAGAAAAATAAGACAAGGATACTGAAGACCCTTCGTCAGCATACATCGTAGTTCTAATAATTTGCCTTGTTCAGTTCCACAATAACGCAAATCTTGTCTCACAGTTGCCGCCGCAGTATCTCTAGAAGCAAAATAAAAACATATTTAAATTAAAACATTTCAATTTAATTATTATCTTATAAGTTAACGAAATTATGCTAAACACAACCGTAATTTTCTAAAAATTAAGTATATTCACATAGTTACGTTCGAGAAGAATTCGAGAGAATCGCAGAACTACAGGTAAATTATTTAGTTTAATAGTAAGCACTAAAAGCAATCATTTAATAATTATTTTACTGTGTTTGCTACAGAAATAATAATTGCTTTAGCTGTAATAATAATGACGAAACCATTTAATCATAAGGATATATTATGTGGATTAATAAGTACATTTTCTGTGAGTGTAAAGTCAGCAGTGAAATACATTGTCATTCGTGAACTGAAAATTCAATGGTAAATAACTATGTCGATGATAGTTATTAATAGGCTATAAAAAAACATAGGTTCGGCCATTCAGAGTAGGCGACCGCAAAGGTATCTTTTACTCATTTGAAACCTGTTCACACTTCCAGATTGCGGATAAAAGCTTATACGGATCCTTCCTAACGTCTCTTACGAGCTTGACGAAATTCTTAAGGAGGCTATCGATTCCAGCGGCTTAATGACTTGGAAAAGGACACTGGTGGTGCAACTCAAGAGCACGAGGGAGTTCGAAAAAATTGGTCCTCGCATCCCATTACTGTTCGAAAAATTGCCTGTGCTGATCCATTTTACTTTTTAAAAATCCCATAAATGATAAAATCAATAACATTTGATATAGCACAGTGTCACTGCTGTGTCAAGGCTTCTGTGGATGACAAAACAGCGACATTCTTCAACTCGTTTGGGACAGATTTATTTGTTATAATGAGTTTCTACAGATTATTTTTATAATAAAAGTTGCGATCTTGATATAAGCACCTGGCCCATTCATTACTTGTATATGTCAGTAAAGTTAAGAATTGTATAGTGTAGAAAAGGAAATTCATCCAGTAGACCGGTTTCGTCTTTAATGGGAACTAATCATGTACTGGCCAGAATTTGACGCGGACAAGGCTCGAACCTGGATACTATACAATTCTTAGTTTATACTGACATATGTAAGTAATTAATGGTTCAGGTGCTTACATCAATATCGCAACCTTAATTATAATAATTGTAATCATCGCCCGCGCAACCAGTATTCGTTTAATTATATAAATGTTCATTTCAATGCCACTTCTACAGATTGTTCTGATCCCAGGACTTGAAAAATGAGTGATCCATCACTTTAGCAAAAAGTCAGTGTTGTTCATCATCCGCCACGTGGCCGAGAGTATATGCTTCAGAAACTTAAGTATCACAGCGCGATCCCTCCTTATTTTCGTAACATATGCCGCGTTATGGAGAGCTCTGGTGTGAGCAGAGATAGAAAACAAATTCTTAGATTTAAACTGAGGAAGAAAAACATATGCTTGCTTAAGCTTTCATATAGCAGTCCAGATGCGATTTGGCACGCTTTATTGCTGCTACTCACACGCTAGTTCCAGTGGCACGCTCTTACTTTCAGGAAAGAGGCCAACCACCCGTTAACCGGAACGTAGAATGTCAGACACAAATACCCCTGAAAAGATACTGACGGCACTGCTAAAAAATGGAGTACGCATGGCCAAAACTACGACCTCTCAAATCAGGTTAATAACACTAAATTTAACATAAGGCAAACGATTGTTTATAGCTCTCCAATCAACACTGGATATCAGTAAAGCGACACCATACTCCGCTGATCCACACTCACGTCATAACAGAGGAAGACCCATTTTACTTCGGTGTGCTAGGCTTGAATAAGGCATGGATGAATGCACAAAGCAAATCTGCATTTGGCCAGCCGTACAAAGCTGACAAGATCGCGATGCAAGATTCTTGAATTTCTAAGAGCCAATGGATAGAATATCCTTGGACTTAAGCACTATGCAAGGACTAACAAAAGCAGCTGGAGGCCTACCATGTGTATTGAAGCATAAAGCCATTAACCAGGGTTAGCTTATATAAGCACCAATGTAGAAAGCTTGCATGAATACAAGCAAAAATCTAAGAATCATGCGCTAAAAGCGCTAGAAAATGCTTGAACAGAAAATATGTGCATCCTTAGTACTGTCTCTGAACACAAATAATAGAAAAAGGAAATGTTAATATTCAATGTGAGTCAGAATTCTGCTTTGGGTTGAAGGACGTAGTTCCGTTGCACACAACATAGCTTGCTTTCTTTAAAAAAACGCAATAGTATATTAGTGATTAAGGATGTGCAGAGGACAAATTTCGTGAATAACACACGAAGCAATTAACCAATAGTGTGGATAAGGAAAGAGAAAACAATAATGTCGAAATCATAATGGTCTATGTGTTGCCGCGAATAAACCAAATATGATACGAACAGCTAATATTTGCACTTGATTTTAAAAATCAAGTTAAATTTGACGAAAAGGTCATAATTAAAGAATGTTGTAATACCTAATAACCAAACTCACATCTGCATATTAGCAATTTTACGGCTTAGTTTTGTAACTGTGTAGGTGCAATTAATGTGCGAACATGAAAAGAAATGAGGAATGGTGTGTTATTAGCACGAATGGTCGTTTTATTATAAATTGATAAATTTCTCTTAAATGAAGCTACCATTCAGAAAAGTACAAAAACAATAAGACTGTGGCCGTATTCGTATAGATTAAGTATGATAGAATTTTCTCAATTCGAAAAATCACGAGACAGAATTACTCATAGTTTACTAGGTTAAGCTTATTTAATTTGATGCATCCCTGCAGACAACCATTGAGTAACAGACTGCTACTTGAGTACACTTATTTACCTTTGGACTATATGTATATATTTTTGTGTGTGCTCATTGATTTGGATTGCCCAGAAACAAGTCAGAATTTTCTATTAAACTTGAACAAATTTAGAATTCTGTGAATTGTTTTAAACCGCTAATGCTATAAGCGAAAGAACTTGTAATCATGTTTTTTTCTATTTTAACTTTAGACTATGAATGTATAGCATGTGGGTCTACTTAATTAATTCCTCGATTATAAGGTCACCTAGAATGACGTTTAGAGACAGTTGAGAAGATAATAATTATTGGCTTACATACAAAAATTCCAATTTTATATGAATACACAAATAATTGAAAATTAATTTTCTCATATGATGAGTCTACAACAGCTGTTATTGTTTTATAACATGTTAGTCTATAAATAATAGAAATAAAGCCGTTAGTTCATTGACCTGACTGTTTTTGGAACTGGATCGGTCGATCTATTGGTATTTGGTTAACGATACATATGGTGGACGGGAATCGGTCCGAAATACAGAAGCCAGACCACGAGCTACTCGACTACGGAAATATGCACCAATTTGTGGTGGTTCAGCAAGCACTCAACCAAAAGAATATTTCCTCTTACTCAGTGTTTTAATTTAAATGGTCATCGTTCATTATTATTATTTCGTTCTCTCGTTATCACATGTTCATATATCACCGTTTTATTAGAAGCATGGACAATATATGTTATCTTCAGCGAATGGGCGATACTAATGTTCATATACTTATAATTTGAATCGAAAGAAAGTGCTCATTGCCAGAGAAGAACATAAGGTGCCATCCACCGAGCTCGCCCATCCATGAAATATGTATGATTTATTCAATAGAAGCGCTATCTTTCAGCCAAAGTCAGGTTGATGCAAAATGTAATGAGAATATTTGATGTGAAAAAACAATGAGGTCTACCACAAACTAGTTGGTCAGTGTAAGATAGTGTTTACATACTCATCAATATTTTTAGATGGAAACATCAATTGATATGACATAGACCAGTGCTTAGTGGCTACATTATAGTAGACTGAATAATCATTCTCTTCTTAAAACTTAGTATATTTTATTAAATTCCACTGCGAGATATGTGCATTATGACGCGATAAATTAAGAAATGAAACGTTTTAAAGACTATTTCATTTGGCCTCTTAGTTTTATTCGCCTGCTGTTTGTTACATCGTTAAATTGGCCTTGTTTCTGTGTTGACATCATTTAAGCTAGATCCACCTCCTCGTTAACCGTTATTTCTTCATATTTTGAAGGTTCTCATTTTGTTTACCACATATTATATTGAAATGCGGCAATGCGCATCAGTTTGTTAAGGCTGGTGTGTTGCTATAATGATTGACCGATTGAACAATATAAATCATTTATTACTAGCATATATATTTATAACATGCTCTCTATCATATGCAGTAACCAGTAGCCTTTATAAATTCCCTTGAATTAAAACATTAGTACAGTAAAGGACAGCGATTGCACGAAGCATCATAATTTGTTTTCGATGAATAGATATAGTCATTCAGGAAATGTAAGGTTAGTGATAACTCTGTCGCTATGACCGTTTTGGCCTACTGGTCATCAGACCGAAAATTTCTCAAAAAGCTGTATGGCTTACGTGATTCCTTTAAATTCGGTAAAGCGCATAGGTCCGAGGCATCAGAGATTTAATGTAAATCAGCCCACGTTGAGCCTTACTGCGCCTTTTAATTTATAAAGTAAAGATCAGTCCCATTATATACACACATTTCCCAGAATAAATAGGCATAATACAATGTAGAAAATGCAATTCATCCATTATACAGGTTTCGTTCTCATTGTTTAGAGCAACAGACTCCGAAGCAGATGTTCCTATGTTCCAAAATTGTCTGCGGCAAATTCTGGACAGTGCGTAGAGTTTTCAATAAGGACGAAACCGATCAACTTGATGAAATTCCTTACCTACACTATACAATGCTTAGTTCATACTGAAAGCCAAGGTTTGTTTAAGTACAGAGTAAAGCTTGGACCTTTCATATAAACTGATCTTTTACTCAAATTGCACGTTTTCGTCAGCATATTCAATGTCAGCATTTTGTGCATTCATTTTTTTCCGCTTCATGAAGTGCTACGGAAATAAACAACTGCACCAAAGGTAGCTATACAAGTCGAAAACCCTGAGCTAATAACAAGTTTCAGATCTGAACTACTACGGACAGACAAGTATATTTTATTGAAAAGCTTTGAGTAACCAAACCCTCATTGCGCTTACCTCAATATACAAACTTAAGCATTAACTAAACAAGTGCAACTGATCAATCTAAAATAAAAAGGATGCCAAGCCGCTAACCTTGGTTTTATAGTTCGACAATGCGATATATTTTACGAATTTGATTCATCCTTACCACCACAGTCAATGTTTTGCCTAATTGATCATGTTTGTTTCTTAAGCCCAAAATATACTTTTGCATAACGCAAAGCAGACTGACACGACAATATCTGGCTCGAATGGTAGTATCACCTTGTCTAAAGTGTGACACCTTTTCACTCAGACTAGTTGTTTTCTTAAAAGATACAGGTTCTTTTGAATTGCCTTTCTTCTGTGCTCTAATAATTCCTAAGGGAGACTTCGGCAGCAGCTTTACATGTTCCCATTTATTGCAACATTTGCGAGAAAAAAACTATTTAAAATCATTATTACAACAAACATTCCACCACATAAAATAGTCTAAATGGTACAAACAAAACTAAGAAGATAAACTGAGCCAAAATGTATTCCATTTAGAATATTATTCTTAACAATAGCTGAAATAATAAGTGATCCCAAAAGGTAACGAAATCGCATTTCTCAGAGGAAAATTAGTTAGAATTTTACAAGTGATGAGCAATTTGTCTGACAGATATTTTTTTAAAGTTTGAGCTGTGCAAGCTTCAAATTTTGAAGCTCAGCGATTTACCTTAACGGGTTGTCGCCTTTCACTATCAGTTTACCATTAGTGAGACAATAGATGTTTTAAATATATAATGGCACTGTTTCGGAACGAGGTTACCACATTTGCTTTAATCTGCTATTATCAACATTGCACTGTGTATGTGTGATTAAAGACTTGACAATGATTCGCGAAATTACGAATCTAAGCGTTGCCAGTCAATGATGATTAGATCGTACTTCATTTCCAGTGGTTAGTATGAACGATTTTGAAACCTTCGGAAGAAAGGGACGAATTTTCTTTCAGCCAATAAGACAAAATCTATATATATATATATATATATATATATATATATATATATATATATATATATATATATATATATATATATATATAGTGTAAATTGTCTGTTTGTTATTACACAATTATATATTAAGTTAAAAATATTGGATATTATAAATTTTATTTATATCAAATTCTAGAGCAAAATTATAAATGAAATACTTAATTAATATACAAATACAAATTTGTCAAATTTTAATTCTAAGAAAAATAATCCCGGATACATATGATAAAATATGAAATTAAAATATTATATTTATGCCTGTAAGGACACGCGCGAATAACAAAAAACAAACGATATAACAGAACGTACTTTATTCCGACCTGAAGCTGCATTAAGCAATACCTATTTAAAGGACGTTCCATATCCATGTCAGAGAATTTTCGTAAGGGCAAATCGACTAACTCATTTTCTGCCCAGCGGGAAATTTCCTCTGGTACTGTAGCTGAGAACAACGCTACAATCGTATCGTGGTTCACATTATTGTTTAAGATACCACCATGGCAATCGCTAAGCATAGAAAAAATTGGTTTTAACTGATCTCGAAATGCCTTAGGTTTTTTGCTATTAACTACTGTCTTTCCATTAGAAGGTAACTTTGACAATGTTAAGTTAACTTCCAGCATTTTGTCACATTCATCAATGACAACCCATGCCAACCTGAATTTACATATTACACAAGTAAATACCTTGACAAATCGATTGGCGAAAATTTATCCATCGTCAGAAGAGCATTCATTCTTTGTGGTGTTGCAATAATTATTTTAGTGTTTTTCGGAATTTTAGCCTTTTTCAATATCTTATCTGAGTTCGCTTCGTTACTTGATTTCATTGCTGATGTATAGTTTTCTCGTCTCACGAATACTATATGTTTGGCCTCGAGAACATTTTGACCTAGCTGGATACATTCCGACCATATTTGCTTAGTTAACTCATGAGTTGGAGCAAGAATGAGAGCTTGTGGAAAAATCTTTTGACCTAATGTATCATCCACTTTGTTTTTAGAAACAAAATCTATAATTGGTAGCAAATACGCGGCCGTTTTCCCACTCCCTGTAGGTGCACATGCAACAAGATTATTTCGCTAAAGATTAGAATAGAAATTTACTTCAAAGAGTATAGGAATAGCTTGCGATTGGACAGAAGTTGGTCTAAAGAACTTCATTTCAGCAATATTGTTTAAAATTGAATTTGATAATCCATATCGTGACTGGAGCTCGGTAAATGAATTAATAAATTCAGGAATATTTTTGACAAAATCTCGACTATTTACCCCGTAGTATACATCCGTAGCGAATTTGGTACTATTAACAAGCCTAGATGGCTTCTTAAAAATGTAACGCGAAAAATACCTTAGCCTTTAGCTTAAGAATCTCCTTAGTTTCTTTCTATTGTATTATAAAGAAAATCATAAACTTACAACTTCTTCAGGATAAACGCCTCGCAGGCATTCAACGAATTCCATTGAAACTATTATACTAGATCCATTCAAACGTACGAAAAAATAAATTACTTCAATGTAGTAAAACCATAATTATTTATACTACATACCAGTTGAATTTAAAGCTTCTATAGAAATAAATAAACGTATAAGAATGTTTTGCTCTTGTGTAAAATTTTGGGGAAAATATTATGATTTATTGTATGGAGGAATGTTGCTAACCAGTTAACATGTGACCGATTTTTAAAAAATAAAGGAAATTTAAACACCGTAGTATTGTAAACGCCCCAGCTTCAAGTAAATGTCGTACGACGTTTCCAATTCAGTTATAAACCAATCATAGTTGAGGTAGTACTGCTAGGGCCCTTAATAGAGCTGGTATTACGTTGTTGAGGCCCTTAACCTGTTCGAGTCTGTAAGCCCCATAGATGCCAGATCGCTGGAAGTCCTAAAATTCACAGTAGAGTCTGATATGCTTATAAGATTGTTTGCGTCACTTAAGTTCAAGTCCGCTATGTCCAGCACTAACCTACTTGTGTCCTCAAATTTAATATCGGTATCCATGAATATATGAGATAGCAATTAAATCGATACTTACTGTTAGGCAATCGGAAAGTGAAAGTCGGAAGCTGTTCCGCACAGTAATTAATCTAGAAAGATGTAAAAACTTGAACCAAAGATGCAATCAAATATACCTGTTCCTAGGCTCCTGTTCCTTTCTGTTTTATATTAGAACAAAAAGGCAATTGATGGAGCAATATATTTGATGATGAAACATTCGTTTAATCCAAGAAATTGTGAAAATGCAGCAGACCAAAATTTACAATACCAGTCTACAGAGCGAGATACTCAAAAGCTGAAAAATAGCGCACAATTTAAAATCAAGTATTTAAACAATGAATGTTCTGGAAAATAAAAAGAAAAAATTCTTTTTAAATAAAATTCGTTACAATCAGCTATGGTGGTTTAAATTTATCAGTCAAGGTTATTTTACATCCTTAATAATGAACTTGTTGCTGGACAATCCGGCAATGTTTTCCAGATCTCCGCTTAGTGAGAATCGGACTCTCTTGCCTTCTATCTCGGTGCTATTTGTTCTAGTCGCATATTTAGCTTTGAGTATGCCTTTTAAAGGCATATCTGGGAGCCTTTGCAATGGAACCCCCCTACGGCTCCTACTAGCGGGGGTTTTGTCCTTTTCCCGGTGATGGATTTCTCTCAACCGGTTCTGTGCTTCCTTTCCATCTTGGTCCACCTAATCGCGGGTAAATACAATTCTCCCCTTGGCACTTGGCACTGCGTCCGTATTCGCAATGTGCCTTACACCATCCGCGTGGCCCTTCGAAGCGTTGACGCGAGTGACTCCCTCGACGTCTATTATACTTATCCTGACTCTGAAGTTGTGCAATATCACTACGTAAGCTAGCAACTTCTCTACATAAGAAACGAAAGGTTTCTTGTATAGTCAGGTTGTTTTCGGTATCTGCCCTGACTGGCTGCATCGTGACAGAATCTGCTATTACAGCATGTACTTGTGGTTCTTGCTGTTTATACACGCCGTCTAACCATCTGAGTTTTGTTGGCCAATCTATGCTCATTGTGTCAAATACTTCCAATGTTGTTCTAAGCCTAATTGGTAGCTCAGCTGTGAAAATGGAGTTGACTACATCTCTAGATAGATTCAACCTGGAAGCTTATGTGCAAAGGCGTTCATAAAATTCGGATGGTAATTGACGCCCCATTTTTTCTAAGCGTAATAATTCGCACATTTGCGCTGATCTTCCAGGCTGATATCTCTGTTGAATTTCAGCCATTAATAACTCAAATGCATTGTACGGCTTTTCTTCCACAGTTCTGTCTCTGAAATTTTCCAAAGCATTTTGGAAATTTTCAGGCAATGCCATCCATGCTGCAACAAATTTCTCCATAAGGTTCATGATATTATAAGCACTGAATATCATTTGGGCATCTCCTACCCAACTTGAATGTTTTTCTGATTTTTACTGTGGTAGATTTAAAATTCTATCCTGGCGCGGTCGCCAAATTTTGTTAAGGCCCCTAACCTATTCGAGTCTGTAAGCCGCATAGATGCCAGATCGCTGGAAGTCATAAAATTCACAGTAGAGTCTGATATGCTTATAAGATTGTTTGCGTCACTTAAGTTCAAGTCTGCTATGTCCTGCACTAACATACTTGTGTCCTCAAATTTAATATCGGTATCCATGAATATATGAGATAGCAATTAAATCGATACTTACTCTTAGGCAATCGGAAAGTGAAAGTCGGAAGCTGTTGCGCACAGTAATTAATCTAGAAAGATATAAAAACTTGAACCAAAGATGCAATCAAATATACCTGTTCCTAGGCTCCTGTTCCTTTCTGTTTTATATTAGAATAGAATAGAATATCTTTATTTGGATTCAAACCACACATATTCCATCAAATAATAAAATTAGAAAATGTACAATATAAAAAGATATCACATCACATATATATGTGCAATTAGTTGTACTGTACAATTTATCAGCATCAGAAAGTTCAGCTGTAAACAGTGATAGATTCTTCATCAAAATTAGGAAAATTTAAGTTATAATTCGAGTATAACATTTTGTAAGAAAAAAAGGGAACCATGACTAATAATTGATTGTGTGCATTGTTGATTAACAAGATGATATTGTAACACGCGGCTCCGTGTTACAACCCAACGAAGGTCAATTTTTACAAACGCTGTGCTCTTTAAGGTCAAATATTCTAACTCTGTCCTTAAACAATATTTCTCTTAGCTGTGATTTTAGGAACAATCTCTTTTAGTCTCAAGCAGTTTCAATCGATATTTCTTGAACTGCAATTTTATTTGTAATTAATAGTGTTTTTATAAATAGACAGAACCGCGCGCGATCCGCGAGGATCACGCGGTGAACTATTGTGACATTGCGTATTTATGTTGCTTACCCCTTCATTTTTAGTGCTTGCTTTTAACGATGACATTTTACATATCTTCATATGTTCTAAATCGATGATATAGATACAATTCAATTCAGATATTTGTGTAGGAATAATTACTTGTGTTCAAAACATTTATCTTTATAAACACAAATCTTTTTACTCTGTTCATGTTGTCATGTATTTTAAGTCATTTGACGATATTTATTCCAATCCAGACATTTGTGTAAAAACAATTTGTTATGTGCAAAACATTTCACTTTATGAACATAAATCCTTTTAATCTTTGCCGTCTAGGCGACGGACAATTTAGTTTAACTTATTTTTGCATAGTCGATTTGGACTAACCGTGAATGATGTTTATATGTGCTACATTGTGTTTATTACAATTTTGAAACTTTCCTTCGGCCTTCTAATATTAACCATCTGAAAAGGAACAGACTGATTGAATGCTCGGGTAGTAATAATAGCAACCATTGATAAGTAGTAGGGGTACAAAATCAGGAACGAGATAGCAACAGCGAAAAGTACCCCTACATTATAATGCATAACATTTCAGTTTTAATAATACAAAATTTGAAGATAGAATCTCGAGAAATGATGTTGCTGAAAAAAAATTAATCCTGTCTTTTATTTAACCATGAGAAAATATTATCATAATCAAAATTAAAAATATCAGCAAGATTGAACACTTTTTCTAGTTTGGTAGATAAAAATTTAAAAGACATTTGAGTTGGAGGCATTTCTCTAAGAACAAAAAAGCAATTGATGGAGCAATATATTTGATGATGAAATATTCGTTTAATCAAGAAATTGTGAAAATGCAGCAGACCAAAATTTACAATACCAGACACAGAGCGAGATACTCGAAAACTGAAAATAGCGCACAATTTAAAATCAAGTATTTAAACAAAGAATGTTCTGGAAAATAAAAAGAAAAAATTCTTTTTAAATAAAATTCGTTACAATCAGCTATGGTGGTTTAAATTTATCAGTCAAGGTTATTTTACATAAGGCGGAGGATTTAACTTCCTCCACAACGTTCTCCGGATAAGACCGAGAAAGTAAGTAAGTGTAGCAGTTTCTAGAAATGATCCTAGACACTTGAGACCAGCTCTGGTTGACTGAGTTGTTGTTCCTTCTGTTGTGGCGTTGACATCCGTTGACATATGCAGTAACTGGCATACTCAAGGGATCAAATGTAGATGTTGCTTATCTTGGCGAAGCTTGATAATAATTGCATGGCAGAATTCGAACCAATTTAAGCAACTGGTTATTATTCTGCTCATAACTATAAAAAAATATTGTAGATGCTGGGCTGGAGTATGCTTGTTGGTTGCTTCAAAATTGATATGGTGCTAAATAACCAAAAGGAATTGATACACATATTGATAGCTGTAGTGGCCGGTCATACCGTGTGAGGCAAAATAGAGCAGTGTAAGGTTTTGGAGCGGAAGCGTGAGGATTTCAAGGTAGATTGTTACTGTAGTTTCCAGGTTTATATTAAAATCTGGGCAGGCTGGATCGCCGTAAATTTTTTTGAGTTAGACCAAAGAAGCTAGTGTATGCTCGACGTTCTGGTTATGATATTCGTAGATTTGTCACTGTGCAACTGATGAAGTTGAAATATGTATTGAATGTGGCCTGTGCCATGATATGAAACCGATAACTATTTAATGTTGCTACACAAGTCGTTAGCTCTAAGTAGCTGGTCATACCACAATAGGCAGTGTGAGCTCAGGTGTGAGCCTTACGGTACAATGTAAAATAAATATATGTGAAAATCAAAAGGTAATACCAAAGAACTGTTCAAAAATATTACACAATTGTTAGCTAAGAACAACTGGTTATACTACGCGTAAAATTAAATATTTGATACGTAGAATAGCGAAAAAATAATGTTAAAAAATCATCAGTTATGCAAAACAAGCTATTGCTAGGTTGAGATTGTAGGCAAATAGAACCTGAGGCGTGTGTAGAATTTTGAATGTACTCACGATTAGGAGGTTCAATAAATGGGTTCAACCCGTCTATGCTTACTGATGTCGGTGTCACGCCTTGCGTGGTAATGAATTATTTGGGTTGTCTGGGCATGATCGGGTAAGGACCGCGATAATTTGGTTGTAGTGGTGCAACGCCAGTGTCGTTGCGAACGAGTACTCTCTTGCAGCTGTGGAGCTGGGGATGAACAAAGACTGGACGAGGTGTATGTCTCGGTTGCTGTTCAGACATGTTACCGAAATGAAGTTGGAGACGGGTAACTTCGTCTTGTGGTTCTTCCTGTGCGGTTATTAGATATGGGAGCTGAGTAGTCAGGCGTAGATCCATGCCATACAAGAGTTAGGATGCAGAGGTTTTAATGGATTCACAAGTGCGGGAACGTATTCAATTGAATCGAAAACTTTTCTCTGAAGACTAGTCGGCAGAATTAGCTTTTTGGGCTGCGAACCCGTGAAGTAAACAATTGGTAAGTGCAAGTTCACTGAGTTTCACGGAGTTGACAGTGAATGGCGAGACGTCAGGCCTGGGAAGGGTGTCTGAGATGAAGTTTTGGTCGCCCTTGACATTGAAGTTATCAAATTGCCATTTGTTTAGATGTGAAAGCTGTCTTTCCACTCTGGTAAGGTACTTGGCGATAGTTGAAGTCGCGTTTCAATCTGTGCTAACTAATGGTGCATGATCAGTGAAAAAAACAAATCTGCTGCTGTGAATGATGCTGATAAAATGGCGCACTGCGTCATGGATGGCGAGGAATTCTGGACCGAAATTGTCCTATCTCGTTTCTACTGGTTGAAGAGTACGCAAGTAGAAACTGATAGGCTTCCGAACTCCGTCGTTCTCGTATTCCAAAGCGGCTCCATTAGCGAATTCAGAATCATCTGTCGTGAGTAGAAATGACCGTTGAAAATCTGAATGTGTTAACATTATTGCATTTGCTAACAAGTTGATGGCGAGTCGAAGTGATTCTTCGTCTTCAGATGACCAAGTAATGATGGAATTCTTGCTAAGTTCTTTTCAATTCAGTAAGTGCCTGCACAAAGGATAAAGTTGTCTTGAAAGGCCGAGAAGGAACTTGCGATAGTAGTTCATTACTCCCAAAATTTTCTGCAACTCGCTAACAGTCTTCGGTGACTTGATATTCCTGATTGAATTCGCCTTTGACGGCAAAGGTTGAATACATTGTGGCGTGATACGATGCCCTAAGAAGTCCACGGATGTAGTTGCAATCTGCGTCTTGTCACAATTGATCTTGAGTCCGTGGTTGGATAAGCGTGAGAGGACATTTCGTAGATGCTTGGCATGAGATTCTTAGTCTGGACTGAATACCATTATGTCATCGAGATATGACATACAATAAGCGGCGTCGTCGCGAAGTATGTTTTCCATGAATCTTTGAAATGTCTGTGTAGCACACTTAAGTCAAAAAGGCATGTA
Organism: Eudiplozoon nipponicum; assembly: GCA_029291075.1. Lineage (NCBI taxonomy): Eukaryota > Metazoa > Platyhelminthes > Monogenea > Mazocraeidea > Diplozoidae > Eudiplozoon > Eudiplozoon nipponicum. The sequence continues at coordinate 47,942 of JAQBSW010001523.1, forward strand.
AAGATTTTCGAAAAGGCCAAATGGAGTGATGACTGCAGTCTTTTCGATATGTTCTTGTGCTACCGGGATGTGATGGTAGGCTTGTCTGAGGTCAATCACTGAGAAGAAATTGCTACCGTTGAGTTTTTCAGGTAAGGTGTTAATATTTGGAATAGGATATGCATCAGATTTTGTCACTGAATTTAGCTTACGGTAATCTCCGCAGGCTCTGTTCGATCCTTTTGATTTGGAGACTAATTGCAGTGGTGACGCCCATGAACTTTTCGATGGTCTGATGATTCCCTCTTCCAACAGCCTAGAAAATTCCTTTTGGGCAGCTTTCAGTTTAGCAGCGGCCAGTGGTCACTTCTTGAGTTCCGATATGGTGCATCGTGTTGAAGACTCGTAGCTCTGACTTGCTGAGATCGAAAAGCGACTTGTGTTCCCGGAGAGCTGCAGATATCACTGCTGAATAATTCACTGGATTTGGCTGAATGACCTGTAACTCCAAACGCTCAAAGGCAAGTGTCCAAAAATTTTGCTCAAATCTGCTGGAGGGGTCGATGATCTTTTGATTGATAAGATCAAAAATGACCCCAAATTTCAAAAGGAAATCAAGGCCTATTATACTGTGTGAGACCTTGGCGATGATGAGGTTGTGAGTAAATTCACGCCGTAAACCTATGTTGAATGTGCGATACCGGCTGTCATAAGTAGGTATGGCTCGCCTGTAGCTGTTGCGAGAAGAACGCCTAGCGACATCTAGGCCATTGAATCGTCCTTCAGAACTGAGACTGCCCCACCTGTCTCTACGATGAATTCTTCACCAGTTCTGAAATAAATAATGTGTAGAAATTCGTTGGCCTGTTTGGCCGTGTCATGCAAACAAGTAGGCTGGTGATTGCGACTGACATTGTCAGTTTGGCTGTCTATGTGGCATATTCGGCGTGGACGAAAAGAGTCAATAGGAATTTAAGACTGTAAGTGATTGCTTCCTTGTGGCGCCGTTGATGCTGTTGATGCGCAATACGTTTCCCGACAGTGATGCTCCACTGCGCCCGTTTTCTATGAACTTTCCCGTCAACTGTGGAAATTGTCATTCATTCGGAAATAATTCTGAACGGCAGAGACAGACTTGACATGAATAAAAAACTTCTGGTGATTAAAGCACCAGTTCTTTGGATTGCGGGGATCTCGATCGCCGCCTACTGTTATAATGTGTTTTGGGTGTAATATCTGGTCGAGCGTTCACCTGATTTAGCTCAGATTTCCCTATGGTCAATCCTTCTAGAACTTTAGCCATGTTCGCTATTGTCCTCTCTAAAGAGGAGATCCTATCATCCTGCGAGGAAGGACAAAATGATGACAAATATAACCCAGGTTCCAAAACCCTAAATTCTAACATGTAACTCTCAGATAAGTCATTAATATAGAGAGTGTTTGGGAGCTGTCTCGCGAACAATTTTAGTTTCTGTGGGATATAGTTAATAAAAACAACTTTAGCCTCATGATCAGAAATATTGGTTTTATACAAAAGTTTCCGCAATTTCATTAAAAACTCAGTGGAGAAAATGTTTGGCATGTTTAACTGCGCATATTTATTTATTACCTGCTCAGTTTCTGTGGGACCCAGCAAAGATTATACTTCATTTTGGAGGCCTAAAATGGGATTGGGTAGCTTCCTAATGATCTCAAGCTTCGAATAAATCCGTCGCTGCAATTCTGAAGGTAGTTTAGAAAAAAGCTTTGACAGTTTTTGATGACTGTCATAATCTGTAAACGGGGAGAAAGCGGAGTCTACGCGCATAAAGAATAGTTTGCTATCTCCATCCCAAATACGAACATCAATATCTAGAATTGGACCTGACATTCTAACAATCTTACGGGACCTTAAAATCATAAATTAATAAGCAAGATGAAAATGTATAAATATACTTTTTAGCGAAACGCTTACGCACTAACAGTTTCCACAGTTGAAAGAGAATCTTCCGCAGTTGAATCTTTCCAACACGTCCAGTCAATGTTTGTTCACAGTTTTGTACGTAGATACTAAGAGCTTCCAAAATTGAAATTTTCCGCAGTTGAATCGGTCGAGCACGTACGGTACAGTTTTGTACGTAGGAAAATTGAATAGAACATATACCCAAAAAAATTCCCCAGAAGACCACGACTTTAGAGAGAGCATATCTACCTAACAAAATTCCCAGAAGATCATGACCAGAGAAAGAAAAGTATACGCAAATGTTAATCTATTTTATCAAAAATAAATGGAAAAGAAAGTCAGTTTTTATACCATAAAAACAATACAGTTTTCAGTATCCTGGCGCGGTCACCTATTTTGGTAAACGCCCCAGCTTCAAGTAAATGCTGTACGACGTTACAAACTCGGTTAGAGTGCCATAAAATAAAGAGTTAGTACTGTTGGGGCCCTTAACAGGGCCGGTCTTGCGTTCTCTGACAAATGCCGAGAAGGTCCGTAAGTGTGATGCCGTCCCGAAGTACTCCTAGACTATTGTGTCCAGCTCTGGTTGACTTGGATTGTGGTTCCTTCTGTTGTGGCGTTGGAATCTCGCTGAGCAACTTCGTTGAAGTTCTCCAGTAATTAGCTCGTCTCTCTAGTTGTACAGCAACAAGATTGGCGTTACTGACGTTGCCAATGTTGGTAAAGCAAGGCCAAAAATCAGCGTATGTGAAAAGTTGGAGACAGCACGTCGGAGACACGCACAGCAGAAGGCAGTCGCGATAACTGAATTGCATGGTAAATTCACCGTGCTTAAATGACCATGTAATAGCAATATATGGCTGCTTGCACGTCATTGGTTAACGGCAAGTTTTGATTTTTTTTCTCATTGGTGCAGCGTAAATTGAATTGAATTTAATTTACGCAATGTCGGCAATTTCTTGTGTCGTTACAGATCTGTGCATATAATTTCATCTCTTTAAGGTCGTTATACAATAAGAAACTTATATTGTGTATCATATTGTAAACGCCCGGGCTTCACGTAAATGCCGTACGACGTTACAAACTCGGTTAAGGTGCTCTGAATAGAGATTAGTTACTGATAGGGGGTCCTTAAGAGGGCCTGGTAATGCGTTCTCCTGAAGTCTTCAGAGTGTGAAGATGTCCTAGAGCCTTGGGTGGACTCTGGTTGAGTTGTCGCTCCCGTGGATGAGCTGTAATCGCGTTGTGGATAGTGTCCTGCAGGTTCTGCACTTAATTGGCTCGTCTCTCCGGTATACCGCAACAAGATGAGTCACGGATATAGTTAGTTGTTGGTGAAACTATCAAATCACCAGCGTAGGTATTGACAGCCGACAGAACGCACACGCGTTACGCAAAGCAGAATGCAAATGCGACAACTGACTTGCAAGGTAAATTGACGTGCTTAAATCGCATGCCATGTCTACTTGCACAATATTGTTTAAACGGCAAGTTTCGATTTTTTCTCATTGGTGCAACGTAAATAAAATTAAATTTAATTTACGCAAAGTGTTGTAACGACACAAATTAATGGCTGACATATTGCGTAAATTAAATTCAAATTTATTTACTTTGCACCAATGAGAAAAAAGCGAAATTGCCGTTTAACCACGTTTAACCAATAATGTGCAAGTAGACATATTGCATGCAATTTAAGCACGGTAATTTACCATGCAAGTCAGTGGTTTCGTATCTGCGTTCTGTCTCGTGTTACACATGTGCGTGCTGTCGGCGGTCAATACCTACGCTGGATATTGATTTGTTTCACCAACAATTGGCAACATTCGTGACTCACTGTGTTGCTCTTCCACCAGCAAGACGAGCCAATTAATGGAGAACTTCAACCAAGTTGTCCACATCGTGATAACAACAGCAGGAACCACAACCAGAGTCCACCCAAGGAACTTATATATAACTTACGAGAACGCCGCCAAGGCCCTGTTAAGGGCCCCTATATCAGTAACTAATCTCTATTCAGAGCACCTTAACCGAGTTTGTAACGTCGTACGGCATTTACTTGAAGCCGGGGCGTTTACAAAATTGGCGACCGCGCCAGGATATTGATTATTGTTCTGATTTTTTTGGTATAAATAAAATTGACTTCATTTTTTCATCTATTTGGGATAAATAGATTGACATTTGTGTTTTCTTTACCCTGATCGTGGTTTTCTGGGAAATCTGTTTGGTATATATTCGTGGATTTGTGAAATTTTTTTTGGGGTGTATAATAATAATAAACGGAGCCTCTGTTCATCTTTCCTACGTACAAAACGGCACCGTACGTACTGTTCTGCGCTCATTCAACTGTGGAAAATAATAATACATTGGCATCAAAGGCCGACGGGGCCTCTGTTCATCTTTCCTACGTATGAAACGTGCTTTTGTTCTGCGCTCATTCAACTGTGGAAGCTGTTTGTGGGTAAGCGTTTCGTTAAAGTATATTTATACATTTTCATATTGCTTATAAATTTATGCTTTTAAGATCCCGTAAGATTGTTATAATGTCAGGTCCAATTTTAGATATTGATGTTCCTGTTTGGGATGGAGATAGTGAGCTATTCTTTATGCGCGTAGACTCTGCTTTCTCCCCGTTTCCTGATTATGACAGTCATCAAAAACTGTCGAAGGTTTTTGCTAAACTACCTTCTGAATTGCAGCGACGGATTTATCCTAAGCTTGAGGCCATTAGGAAGTTACCTAATCCCATTTTGGGCCTACAAAACGAGGTAGAATCCTTGCTTGGACCCACGGAAACTGAGTAGATAATAAACAAATATGCGCAGTTAGATATGCCAAATCTTGGCCCCATCGAAATACTGAGGGAATTACGGAAACGTTGGTTTTAAACCAACATTTCTGACCATGAGGCTAAGGTTGCTTTTATTAACAATCTTCCCCAAACATTAAAACTCTTTGCCAGACAGCTCCCCAACACTCTCTCTATAGATGACTTATCTGAGAGATGTGAGTTAAAATATAGGGTTTTGGAACCCAAAGTGAATCCATCATCCTTTTCTTCAACCCCGCAAGATGATAGAATCTCCTCTTTAGAAAGAACAGTGGCGAACATGGCCAAAGTTCTAGAAGGATTGGCCTTTACCAAATCTGAGCTAAATCAAGTGAATGCTCGACCAAAATTCGTTTCCAAGTCAAATTATAATGGTAGGCGGCGATCGAGATCTCCGCAATCCTTTAATAAATATGCTCCAAAGAACTGGTGTTCTAACCACCAGAAGTTTTTTATGCTTGCCAAGTTTGTCTTTGTCGTTCCGAAGAATTTCAGAATGAGTGTCAATTTCCACAGCTGACGGAGAGGACAACAGACCGCAGGCACAAAGGTGCATCAGTATCGGAAAACGTCTGGCGCAGGAAGTAGAAGACCGTACTTCCTGCACATCAATGGCATCAACGGCGCTACAGGGAAGAAGCCAACTACAATCCGACATCCCTGTCGACTCTTTTCGTCCACGCCGAATTTTCCACATAGAGAACCAAACAGACAACGCCGGTCGCTATCACCAGCCTACTTGTTTGCATGACCCGGCCAAACAGCCAAACGAACTTCTGCACCTTCTTGATTTCTAAACTGGCGAAGAGTACATCGTAGACACAGGTGCGGCAGTCTCAGTTCTCAAAGGTGATTCAATGGCTGAGATGTCGCTAGGCGTTCTTCTCGCAACAGCTACAGGCGAGCCCATACCAACTTATGGCTGCCAATACCACACTCAACATAGGTCTACGACGTGAATTTTCCCACAACTTCATCATTGCCAAGGTCTCACATAATATAATAGGCCTTGATTTCCTTCTGAAATTTGGCTCAATGTTGATCTTGCCAATCAAAAGATCATCGACCCCTCCACAGGAATTGAACAACATTTTTGGACACTTGCCTCCGAGCGTTTGGACTTACAGGTCATTCAGCCAAACCCAGTGCATCATTCAGCAGAGATACCAGCAGCTCTTCGAAAATACAAATCCCTTTTCGATCTTTGGAAGAGGGAATCATCAGACCATCGAAAAGTTCATGGGCGTCACCACTGCAAGCGTACCATCACATACCGGTAGCACCAGAGGATATCGAGAAAACTGCAGTCATTACTCCATTTGGCCTTTTTGAATACCTTTACATGCCTTTTGGACTTAAGTGTGCTACTCAGACATTTCAAAGATTCATGGACAACATACTTCGCGACGACTCTGCTTATTGTATGTCCTATCACGATGACATTATGGTAGTCAGTCCAGATCTAGAATCTCATGCGAAACATCTACGAAATGTCCTCTCACGCTTATCCAACTACGGACTCAAGATCAACTGTGACAAGACGTAGATTGCAACTTCATCCGTCGACTTCTTAGGGCATCGTATCACGGCCCAAGGTATTCAACCGTTGCCGTCAAAGACGAATTCAATCAAGAATATCAAGTCACCAAGGACTTTGAGCGATTTGCAGAAAATCCTGGGAATACTAAACTATTATCGCAAATTCCTTCCAGGCCTTTCATAACAACTTTATCCTTTGTGCAGGCACCTGCGGAACCGAAAAGGACTTAGCAAGAATTCCATCATTGCTTGGTCATCCGAAGATGAGGAATTACTTCGACTTGCCATCAACTCGTTAGCAAATGCCACAATGCTAACGCATCCAGATTTCGAAAAGCCATTTATACTCACGACAGATGCTTCTGAATTCGCTATTGGAGCCACTTTGGAACAAGAGATCGACGGAGTTCGGAAGCCCATCAGTTTCTACTCGCGTACTCTCCAACCAGTAGAAACGAGGTACGACACTTTCGGCTGAGAACTTCTCGCCATCCACGACGCAGTGCGCCATTTTATCAGCATCATTGGCAGTAGCAGATTTGTTATTTTCACAGATCATGCACCACTAGTTAGCGCACTTCGAAACGCAACTTCATCTATCGCCAAGTACCCTGCCAGAGTGGAAAGACAGCTTTCTCGTCTAAGCGAATGGCAATTTGACGTCTTTCACGTCAAGGGCAAACAGAACTTCATTGCAGATGCCCTGTCTAGGCCAGACGTCTCTCTACAACCACCTTTGCCGTCACCATTCGCTGTCAACTCCGTGGCACTCAGTGAACCTGCACTAACGCCAACTCTCCTGCGAACTGAACAACGCGGTGACATTCACATTCAAAGATCAATAGCCCGTCACCCAACCAAGTTCATATGCCGTCTGTGGGAAGGCTTACCAATTGTTTACTTCACGGGTACGCAGCCCAACAAGCCAGTTCTGCCGACCAGGCTTCCGAGAAAGGTTTTCGATTCAATTCACTCAATTTCTCACCCAGAAAGCCAAGCGACTGTCCGACTTCTTACAGATCGTTTCTGGGGTCACAGACTTAGGCAGAATGTTAAACGATGGGTCTCAGAGTGTGCAATTTGTTAGAAGAACAAGATCACACGACACACTCGTTCTAAGTTGCAACATTTTCGATCTACTTCTCGCCTAGCCATTGTCCACATGGACATAGTTCATCTGACAAAGGTTCAAGGTTTCAGCTACCTTCTAACTATGATCCATAGATTTACGCGGTGGCCTGCGGCATCACCTCTTGGCACCATTTCTGCAGACGAAGTAACTAACAGTTTTATCTCTGCATGGATATCCAATTATGGTGTTCCCAATGAGTTCATCACGGACAGAGGCACTTGCTTCTCATCTGATCGTTTCAAAACCACCTTGCGGTACATGGGATGCATCTTACGCCAGACGACTGCCTACCATCCCCAAGCTAATGGTATGGTAGAGAGAATGCATAGGGAACTCAAAGCAGCTTTAGCATCCTCGTCCATTAATGGCAACTGGGTCGATGCACTACCTTTAGTTCTGCTTGCCATGCGTTCCCGTACTCGTGAATCCATTAAAACGTCTGCGTCACAACTCTTGTATGGCATGGATCTACACCTGCCTAGTCAGCTCCCACGTCTACTACCGGCACAAGATGACCCACAAAATGAAGCTACCCGCCTTCGACTTCATTTCGGTAACATATCCGAACAGCAGCCGAGACACACGCCTCGTCCGGTCTTCGTTCACCCACAGCTCCACAGCTGCAAGAGAGTACTCGTTCGCAACAATAATGCTGTTGCACCTCTACAACCCAAGTATCGCGGTCCATACCCGGTTTTGCTCAGACAACCAAAATACTTCATTATTATGCAAGGCGCTACACCGACATCGGTAAGCATAGACAGATTGAAACCGTTTATCGAACCGCCGGATCATGAGAGCGTTCACCCTTCTACACACGTCTCAGGCTCCGTCTGCCCACAATCTCAATGTCCAGCTTTGTATAACGCGTAATTGTGTTTTTTTAAAACATTAACATTAACTATCAAAATTTTTTTTAACCTTACGTTATTTTTCGTATTTGTCTCACGTGGCATAACCAGCTGTTCTTAGCTAACAATTGTGTAGCATTTTTGAACAGTTCTTTGGTATTATGCTATCTCTGAGGCAATGTTCGTGTACATATTTTTATGCAGTTACCTTTGATTTTAATGCATATATTTTTACATTATGTATTTCTCACACATGACATTACACTGCCTATTTTGGTATGACCAGCTACTTAGAGCTAACGCTTCTGTGTAGCAACACTAAGTAGTGATCAGCTTCATATCATGGTACAGGCCACTTTCAATGCATATCTCAACTTTATCAATTGTACAAAGACCACTCTACAAATGTCATGACCACAACGTCTAGCACTCTAGCTCCTTTGGTCGTATACAAACACATTGACAACGATCGAACCTGCTTAGGTTTTAACTTAAACCTGGCAAATTCAGAGGCGATTTACCTCGAAATCTTCACGCTGTGGCTCCCAAACTTTCACTGCTCTATTTTGCCTCACGTGCTATGACTGACCACTAGAGCTAACAATTTGTGTAGCAATTCCTAGTGGTTACCTGGCATCATATCATTGTTGAAGCAACCAACAAGCATATTTAAGTCCAGCACTTATGGTTCATCATATTTTTGCTTAACTTGGTTCGAACTCTGTCATGCATTTCATATCTAGCCTCGCAGAGAGGAATTTTTTTTTCTTTTTTTTCAGAGAGGAAAGTGTTGTAACGACACAATCAATCGCCGACATATTGCGTAAATTAAATTCAAATTTATTTACGTTGCACCAATGAGAAAAAGCAAAATTGCCGTTTAACCACGTTTAACCACGTTTAACCAATAGTATGCAAGTACACATATTGCATGCTATTTAAGCACGGTAATTTACCATGCAAGTCAGATGTTCGTATCTGCTTTCTGTCTCTTGTTACACATGTGCGTGCTGTCGGCTGTCAATACCTACGCTGGATATTGATTTGTTTCACCAACAATTGTCAACATCCGTGACTCACCGTGTTGCTCTTCAACCAGCAAGATGAGCCAATTAATGCAGAACTTCAACGAAGTTTTCCACATCGTGATAACAACAGCAGGAACCACAACCAGAGTTCACCCAAGGAACAGAACATCAACTTACATATATATAACTTACGAGAACGCCGCCAAGGCCCTGTTAAGGGCCCCCTATCAGTAACTAATCTCTATTCAGAGCACCTTAACCGAGTTTGTAACGTCGTACGGAATTTACTTGAAGCCGGGGCGTTTACAATATGTTAGGCTTAATTTTTAATGCATCAAGCATTTAGACGTAAAATATCGGCGGGATATTCAAAAACATTTCCTATACTTATGATTTGTGATCAATTTGATTAAAGTTATATTTTTCTTATTGGGTGTATTATGAAACATGTTTGATAAAAGCAGATAATTTCTGGACTTCCTATTGCTCGATTTATTGAGTCTAATAAAAATGACATGCACTCGTGAGGCATTGTTAAAAAGAGAACAACAGATAAAGGCCGAGTTGATTCTATCGGAAGAGAAATATATAAAGTTTCTAGGAATTATACTAATGGTATGATTTAGCCTTTTTTTATTTTTAAGCATTTTGCTGATCCTCTTATAAAATTGAAACATGTAGATGCCGATGTTCATACATCCATATTTAGCCATCTTAAATCTATTAAACTCGTCAATGAAGCCCTTTTAGATAGTTTTTCTACTCTTGGTGTTTCTGAAGCTTTTTTAAATATTGCGCCATTGCTCAAAGTGTACGCTGAATATGCTGCAAACTTTGAAGTTGCATCGTCTCAACTCGAAGTATATTATTTTATTTATTTTTTAGGGCCTACTTCATTCCAAATCAAGTGCAAAAAGTTTCATTAAGGAACAAGAAGGTCGATCTGACATTGGACTCACATTGTCTGCCTTGCTTATTATGCCAGTTCAAAGGATTCCAAGGTATGTTTAAGCATATTCTAAAATATGCTTTATTTGGTAACGAATGTCTTTTGTCTCATTTCTATGGTCTTTTGTGTTTAATCGGTATAAATTGGGAGTAGTAATATTTTGGTGAATAATAAATACTATGAAAGCGCTGGAATTAATATTTTAAGATTCAGAATTGTTAAACAGACACAAGAGGCTAATTACAGTTGAATACTGTTTGTTGCGAAGAACTAATATATATGCAAGTATGTCTTAAGTGTTGCGAGCCTAGTAACAAATTAGTTCAGTTGTGACCAAAAGGATTAACCAAAGGCAGCATGAACGGAAATTATAATCTCATGCACAAGAGGCTTATGTCGACATTGGAAGGTCGTTCAAAACCACAGATTACACATAAAGTGAGGTTTGTGATTCGATTTGATTAGATAGATTTGGAAATTTGATCTTTATTTCGATTACACAAAACAGCATCATAAAAACACAAATATTAATGCTTTTATGAGACAACCAAATGTAAAAATGAAAGATGAGTTTAAGATGGCATGATCTCCACAGGCTAGATTAAATTCAAAAGCATGTGAAACCCTCGCCATTTACTAAACTAATTACTTTTGAACTCATATGTGTAATATTATTTAAGATATTTTAAGGCAAATTTAGAATTCCATATTGATAAATGTTTAAACGTTTATCAATTAAGGAAATTTTTAAAATTAACTATGGTCTACTTCTGTAGGATGTTGAGAAAAGTTAAAATTTATAATATTGCAAATTAATTCGTACTTTTCACTTAGACAAACAAAGTTCATAAATTTTGGAAATAACAAGTCGTGTTTCTAGACTTGTAACATCAGCTACGCAGTTGACTAACTGAATGGAATCTAATGTTTACAAATTTTTGTCTTAGAACTACAATGTTGGCTCGATGAAAATAACTAAAAATCTGTATGATATCTTGAATTTTATTGGTGTGTTTAATATTTCGTCGTTTTGTTTTATGTACCTCGGAAAATGAGAAATCATAAACTGTTTCATAACTGTATTAACATTTCACTTCTTAACTATCCTTAGTTATGATTTGATCATTCGTGAATTCTAAAGAAATTGTGTTGCTATATATGACAAGTTTCTATTCCTCCAAGTACTGATTGTAATTAGTTTTGAGAACAGAGGCGTATTAAACAAGTTATATGATGGCCCGTAGCCATAGAAATTCCGGCTTGACGACCGGCGGGCTCAAGCTAGTCGACCCGGGATTGGTAACATGAACCTTGCCGGGCCATAAAGGGACAGCCATCATCCCGTTTCATGTGAAGCCTTGAGTTTGGTCTAACTGCACTGTAACTTTTTGTTAAATGTGTAGTGACGGAATAAGAACAAGCGTTCCAGACGTGAATGGCAAGTTTCGGGTGCTGAAGGAAACTCTGGCCACTGGCATCTGGGCAGATAGTGCTCATCAGCTTTTGTTGGAAGACTATCTAAGAGAAGGAAAACTCAGAATAAATACCATCACTAGGAATGGGTGGCCTAGTGTTCTTTTACAGTCCACATATAACCATGACAAGTACAACTTACAATAATTACATATTGCATCGGCCGTCGCGCAGTATAAAATGGGTCGCCTTATCTGCTGAGCCGTGCAGGGTGGATAAGCGAAAACAGGCTACTGCAGGAAACTCCAACTCTATATTCGATTTTGCGTCCTTTCCTTCCCCTTCCTCTTCTCAAACTTACAATAACACTCTTTTAGATACTATAAATATGGTTGGTTTAGATCATAACACTGAGCCCAATACTAGGTTGCAAAATATTGAAAATGGTTCTTGTAGACGATCATTCATTAAACCTAAGTTAGGTTTTAACGTAGGCGCATTCAATGTGCGAACATTAAAACAACTTGGACAGCAAGAATCTCTTGCTCGTACGTTGGATAAATTTATGACGTGATACGGTGAAATCCGCAAGGAAGCTGTGTTGCTGATGTCGCTTTGCCCGAATGCTAACTTGGCCATAATGGTGGTGTGGAGAGGTTTAGCTTGCCTCATTTCTGTGAGTTATCCTGATAAATTTACTCATAGTAGCAAGGTTTTCCTTCTCTCTCTACCCCTCTCCCTCTCTCGTAAATCTCAATAATAATTTATCTAAATTCACTTATATACTTTTTTTCACTTCTTATGGTTATATGGCAGTGAAACATTAGTCACTTGACTTTTGTGTGGCTGGAAATGATGATGATGTATGATTTAGATTAAAATTTTGGAACTGTACATTCTAGCTTTTTGGCAAATGCATTTTGAGTTAACATGAAATGTATGGCATTGCACTCGTTTGCTATACTTTTAATGCTATTTATGGAAGAACCGTTCTCAGTCTGAGATTTTAAGAGAAGAAATTGGAGAGTACGTCTAGAAAGCTAGCATGAAGAGCTTCCGGCTTATAAAAAAGTTAATTGCTTGTGGAGTTCAAATAATTGTTGTGTACTCGAATCTTATGCTTTATAAAAATGAGCCCAAACTCAATTGTTTTTGTTTGGTTTAGTTTTAGATTGGTGAAATCCGTGGCTTGGAGTATTGTATGTTTTAGGAAAATCATCTTGTAACAATTATTCATATATTTCTACTGCTTTGTTGAGGAATAATTTCTCTTGTGTGCTATAAGTTTTCTGTCAGTGGCAGGGTGGCTCAATGACTAGAGCAGCCAATTCCGAAATATACGAACTCAGGGTGGAGCCCTGTCCGCGGCTATTAATGAACAGTATGTGATAAATTCCAAGTATAGACGAAACCGGCCCCCTGGATGAATTTCATTTTCTACATTGTACAATGGAACAGGTGTTTATATCAAGATAAAAACCCTGGTTTAAATAATTGTTATCACCTTCCGCACATACAATGTTCATTTAATTATAAAGTGAACTTGTTTGAAAAGTATTTAAATAGTTTGCATTGATTGTGTCTTACTAATTAGACTTGATGTAATTTCGGAGTGTATTATACATATTTAACAATTAAAAAAATTTTTTTATTGTGCTGCTTATTAAGAGTAAATTTGTTTATAATAAGAGTGGTTCCTGCGGAACATCGAATTGTCTGTACAAGAGGTATTTTAAGACAAATTTTTGTGTGTGGAAATATTTAGTATGGTCTGATATCCATCTTTCGTCTAGCAGGATGATTGTGCTTGTAGTGCTTGATTTTTTTTCAAAGTAGAATATGCACTGGTCACGATAAATCTTGTCTTATTTTGAGAAATTGTAACTTAGGTATTTATGTCTGGTATTACCTAGCTTTATTCATATATCATATTTATTTCGTTTGTTAACTAGTTGACTATTGTCTTTATCAGTGCTCTTATTTTATATCACTAGATATACTACAGTAAATTCTTTTCTCTGTTAAATCTAAAAGTTTAAAATGAATTTTGTTACTGGATCTTACCAATATTTTCCCTTTTAAATGGCTTTTGCTTGATCATATGAACTCTATAGCTTATGCTTTTTACTCATTCTCTCTCGGATGTTTACCTTGAGTACCGTCTTAACCTATGAATCGCACTGGGAATGGGTCTCAATGTTATTTTATATTCAATGCCTAAATGTAAATATTTTCGTAGTTATACTGCATCTATTCATCAATTAATTAATGTTAGTGCATTGCTCTGTTGTCTGCTTGGATGAGTCAGTTATTGATGGAGATACCATTGGTGAATTTCTCAACAATTCTTTGTATGCCAAAAATGCTCTTAGCTTGATCTGTTAATCTTTTAATGTTGTTTGTGCCTGGAAATTGAATTTTACTCTATGTAAGTTCGGCATTTATTTTTCTTTTCAATGATAAATCTTGATGCTCTTTTGCTATGTTAATCTAGTTAACAAAGCCTTCGTTTATTCATAAATGATATGGCTTGTAGTTTAATCTGATTAATAAAATTCACATATAACTATAATTTATATACTTAAACGAACATATGTGACGCGTGTGATGATATCATTTACTTTAATCAAGGTTATGATCTTGATATAAACATCTGATCCATTATAAACACAAAATTGTCATACAAACCAATGTTCGTTTAGTTATTTAAATGCTCATTTCAATACCACTTTCAAAGGATAATCAAGAAACTTCAGTTAGTATATATCTGAAAATTGTGTGTAGTGTGCGGCAGGATGGCTTAATGGTTAGACCACCAGATTTCGAGGCACATGTGCCCAGGTTTGAGCCCTGTCCGCGGCAAATTCTGGATAGTACGTGATGAGTTTCCGATAAGGACGAAACCGGTCTACTGAATGAATTGCATAGTCTACACTATAATTATTCTACACATAATTATTTTATACTGACAAATTTGTGTACATAATGGGTCATGTGTTTATAGTTATAATTGTCTTATAATTTATCTTTAAAATGTTGTTATGGATTTTACCTTACTTGGAACGTCTACCTTTCTACGTTTTGTGACATCATTTTCAAAATTTTGCGCCAAACTTAACTGTGATTTGCTGACACAATCTGATCATTTACTATATTTTCGTATTACTATTATATATTGCAGTTCATACAGAATTCTTATGTTGAATAATCTTAAACACATTTAATAATCATTTTAAGTTTTTAACGTATACATTTTATTTGTGTGTTGCAATATCAGTTGTTCGTTTTTAAACAATCATAAATTGTGTTAGCAGTAATGAAAATTATTGAAATCTAGATTTCGTATTTGATATAAGCACCAACCTCATTATATATATTTTCCACTATAAACTACGTATTTTACAAAGTACCAGAGGCAATTCGTTTTGTATTGGGAACTTGTGGTACTGTTCAGAATTTTGCCATGAACGTGGCTCGAACCGGGGCATATTTGCTACTGTATCTGGGAATATACACTGCATCACACTGCCAAATGCTAAATACATATTTCCATTATATACTAAATATTTTGGTTTGCATTTCCTTCATGCTACCTAGGGAATTATTATTGAATTGAAATTTTATACAATTAGACATTCATTGAATGCGCGGGTGACACATATGCCCCATATGTATGAAAAGCTATCGAGAAACATAAGTAGATAATTGAAAATTTTGTTTACTGTGCGGCATTGTGGTGCAGTGTATAGGTACACAGACTCCGAAGCAAATATGCTGCGGTTTGAGACCCGTTCGCAACAGCATTCTGGATTGTACTTGAAGAGGTTTAGCAAAGACGAAACAGGCCTACTGAATGAATTGGTACACAATCACTACCATTCGAGATATTTCCTATTTGTGATTTTTTATTTCTGCAATTTCGATCTTTTGAGATCGTTTTCAGCAATGTGCTCATTGTATAAATAAAGCAAAGTCACAATTAAATAATAAGTATAAAATTTCATTTATCAATTTACATAAAGTCTTGAGTACAGTTCGAGTACTATCAATACGAGAGCCCAGCTTTATGTATACTCATTATTAAACGTCGTTTTATACATACTAATTGATAGATCGAGAATAGCTATTTAGAACTTCAATTAGAAAGAGTTATGATAGATAATCCATCTGAACAAACGTTAAGCCAAAAGCATAATTTGGTATATAACTGAAAAGTGAATGCAACGCCTGGCTTCGGTTACATACGAGCTAGAGCAATTAGATAACTAATTATAATTACTATTTATTGTCATTTTTTGTTTACATATATGATGTATAGATAGATAATTATAAAATATGTTCGAAGGACCCACTTGGTTGCCCATATTATTATCTATATATGCATAAGATATAGTGTGTATGTGTATATATAAATGGATATTTATATATAGGGTGTTGGTATAAATACATATAAATAAGAAAAAATTAAACCCATATACATTTTGCTAACATATTATATACCCAGGGTGAATCGTAGGAACCCGCCTTGTTGCTTACATGTAATTTTATATATACATAGATAGGTATATGGTTTGGACACTGGAATTTATATTAAAATAAAATTTATACAGGATATCGGTATAAATATGTATTTTGTTGATATATAATTCGTTAGTGAAGACTCCGTATTCGTTCTTGTCCAAACGATAGAATAATGCCATATTCTTTCAACAATTTTACTAACCTTTCTCTATATTACATATTACACACAGGATGAGATTAGGTAAACCGGGAATTCCAGGATTACTTCAATATGATTTTTTAAATTTTATCGAGAATTGTAATTAGAAAAATCGAGACATCACGTATAGGCGTTTATGCCAATCCATATGGTTTGCTTATACTTATTCTATGAATGTCACTTTAGATTAGAGTACAGATATATCTGTACTGTTGTGTGCGTGGAGGATGATGTGTATATTTTTGTGTATACATGTGAGTGTAAGAAAGTAGGTATTAAGACCGGATATTAGGGTAGAGACAAAATACAAATTTAAGAAGTAAGATAAATATAAATAGATCTGTCTTGAATTAGGATACCACGTTTGCCCTAAGCTATTTTTTTCTGAGTATGGTGTCAAATCTGAAGATGGGACTGAAAATGAAGTTCCGAAAATTCGGAAAATCTGGTTCAAACGTCATTGACTGACAAGCAGCTGATGGACGGTTTCAGAATAAAAAGGACGCGGGAGAACCCATCTATCAAGGTGAAATAAAATCGGTGCAACTGGAAATGTAATTGATTCAAGATTTTACCGACCTAGGAGTGCTAACAATTGTCCCGTACAAGAAGAAGACGGAATGACAACAATACTGGTATCTGATTTGCATGTTTGGTGCACAGTGCGAGCTTTATGTGTTGACTCTTCGCGATTTGCGTTCGCGGGTTGTTGCTATGCATTATCAGTTTCTTAAAGGTCGGATTGATCCTCATTTCCAAGTACGCATAGATTTTGTCTTCGTTTTGGCTGGGTGCGGATTCCGACCAGTAGATGAGTTGTCTACCTGACTGCAGATTCAGCCATCCACTGTTGTTGCTTCCGTAGCCTGGAAATTGGGATATAAATTGATGAGATGTTGAATAACGAGGTCCAATGGTGATTGAGCGTCGATCAACGGCCGTATTGAACTGGTCGTCTCGTAAATTTTGCTTTTGAATAGTGACTCTTGAGGCTCAGCTGGCAATGACCTAAACCGAATCGAATGAAAAATTCGATTATCAAAGCTATTTTTAGGCACTGGAAGCTATAATGCTTCATCATCTATAAAAACTCCACAGCATAAAACGGAATCGACAATTCGCTTGATTTGAATATCTCGGATTTGGTGCTTCGTGAATTAGATGGGCGATTCCGAAAGGGGTTTCAATGTTTTCCAAAGGAGAAAGCTCCCTGGAAACCTTAACCGAGATTTTAGCTTTGGAGACCAGCAATCGAACGCTGTTTAAAACATCTTAGTCTCAGGATGTAAAATCGGTCATATCGACTGTTTAACTTCATACCATAACGGATCGGCACTGCTTGAGTGGAACCAGTTGTTCTCTGAAGCTCATCTTTTTTGTCTTCCATCATAACAGCCTCCTCAGTTTATTCAAGTTCAACAAGCCGGCCACAATCAACGATCTACATTCTGCGGATTATTGTGTTGACCTCAGCAAAGACTACACCGGAACAATAATTAAACAAAGCTTCCATGGCCGATAATTCATGATAACCCACTTTGAGAAGATGAGAAAATTTGTTAAGGACGCCATCATTAAGTATAATTCGCCTTAAATTTTCATGCAAGACAGAACCCAAAGCGATTAAGTAGTCTTGGAAAGCATCAAAGTTGTGCCGTTCATACCTGTTGTACAAATCAAGAGAGTGGCGAAGAGCACGTATTTGTTTAACGCATCCTATTTCTGTTTGAAACTCTGTCTGGGTTGGCTTCTGAGAATAAAATAAGTGAACATTTTAATGAAAAACTTAGCAAACTGACACGGGTGTAGTTGAAAAGACTGCTAGTGTCAACTTTTCGGATTTTGAACAAAAAAATGATACTATTCCACTAACTTGGGACAGATATCGATATATCCTTCTGAACCTCTATTCCGCCGAAATATTATTTTTAATTCAGAGCAGGCCAGCGACTACGGCGTCTATACTGTTTCTTATGAGATCGAAAATGTCACTTGCTCACAACGCCATTTACGATATACGGCGGCTTCAGGAGTTCTCGAAAGTAACGACAAGTTGCACCTCAGAAGATAATGCGCGTATACTCCCTTGGCAGTACAACCACTGTTAGTACGTCGGATCTGAGTGTACAGTTCGAATAATATTTGAACCTCGGCGATTTTTTCAACTCATTTACAGCATAAACCTAGTTTTGTTCATCATCTGCTGCGTGACTGGCAGCAATCTCCTTTTGAAGCTCATGAACCAGACTGATCTCCTTATAGTTTATAAGAAATTGTCGCATTTTGAAGTTCTGCAATTTTGGTGTAGGTACCAAACAAGTTATCAGATTTTATCAAATGAATACAAACCGAGGTTTCATCAAGCCTTATCTTCATAGTCGAGACTTGCTTAAACGGTTTCTTTATAGTGCTCCATATTCTATTTGGTACTCTATCGACTGAAACTACAAGTAACCCATCAAAAGCTTAAGTGTCCTTTAAGTTCTTTCGCACTATTGCATCCGTTTACCGCATACTTTTGTTCGTACAGAATGTGAGCGGCCGCGTGGAGTGAAGTTTTAATATGATTCTTGCAGCCAGAAGACTAGTCAGACTCATTAATTGAGTCATGCGCTCTGGCGTTCTGGACAGAAGCCAAACATCGGTTGATTATCAGAAATTTATTGATCAGAGCACGATGACGTCATCGTTACATCTTCATGGGTCAAATCGCTTCGATTTGTTGAAATATACCGCTTTTGGTTATGGGAAATTGAACTCACTATTACCATGTTATGTCTAACAGCCAGATTTGACATCCTGGTGCCGTTATAATTGTTATTTTCATGCAAGGTACGTCTTCCTACAGCTTCGCTTTTCGCGCAGTTTTGTCCTATCTTGGCGCTGAACTCGGCAGCAATCACTAATGTGTCGGAACTCTGCTGAGGGCTAGAGAACTAATCACATAGCTTTTGAAAAAAAATGTTCTTTTCATTAACGCAATGGCTGAGAGTTGGTGTGTAAACATTTACGACTCCGAGATCCAAGTTACTTACGCAGAACCTACATAAGCTAAACGAGTTTTTAGCGCTAAAGTCAAATAAGCTTTCCCTGCAACACTGGATAGCAGAAATAGAACCACATACCTGATTGGATCATAGTCGCATTAGCTTGGTAGAAGAATTGCCTTTTCGTGTGAACTAGGCAAGAAGGAGACATCGTGGAGTGTTGTAAGCTGTTCTGGTCTTTTGTAGACAATACATTTCGATATCACATTTGTGCTGTTCAGTAGCCGTAAGAGTGACGAGTTTGCTAGGCAATTACTAACGGCCAAGAATACTGGAAGTTCACTGTGCGTATTTTGGCGTGTGATCTCTTTCAGCTCGAAAGCGTAGCAACACAAGTCGGCTTATACTAATTTGTGGAAGTCGTGCGTATGAGCACAGCTTTTTATGGCTTATTTAGATGTAATTAGGCAATAACAGAACTCTGATTGAAGGCTTTCAGTAAGAACTATTATTTTCTCTGTCAGATGCGCCACGATACTGGTCCTTTCTCAGGTTCGCATGAACAGCATTCAACTCTGAGCCTTAAATTTGGCTCATGTGCAGTAGATTTTGTGCTCATCCACCCACTTCAATTCACAGAAGATAAGGCGGCTACTTATATCCTGCGCTTCAGCCGATGCAGTATGGAGTCATTGTCGAATGTTATTCTATTAATCTTATGTTAGCAATAAATACATGAGGTCGTTCATTCTAAGCGGAGCTGGTTGATTTCATTTCAGTTATCCTACTCTTAAGGGATCTGCCACTGAAGACCAATGAGCGTCATCTGTCTGTAGGCTTAATTTCAAATTACTTTTTAAAAGATTTGATAATCAGATTAACGAATATGATATTGAATAAAAGATATTTTCTAAGGCGCTAAAACTCGCCTTTACAAATTTCTTTTTTAAATAAGCACTCAGTTTACACGCGGTTCAGGAGCTGAACTTTGAATGTCCTTAGTTATTGGAAATGCTAGCCATACAGGTATTTATTGTGCCAGGAAAACAACAACAGCATCGCTTTATGGCTGTAAAAATCTTGTGAGAAAATAAAAAAAGTGAAAACGTAGCAGTTCCTTAATTGAGATGTAATTAAACGATGCCTTGTTTAAAATGCTTGACCGATAATAATATTAATGATTCCACTGTGCACACAAATAGTTTAAAATCAATTAGCGCAATGAATAAGATTTATCTGTCTAATTGAAACGATTAAATTAAAAAAACGCTTGAAGTCTATCAAAGTAATTAAAATATTGGGTAATCAGGCATTATTAGACTATGTATTATCTTTTTCTTAAGGAGCATGTAATGCGAAACTTTAAAATTAAAGATTCTTATTGGAGTAGAGATTTTGCTTTGATTAAAAAGAGATATTAATGGGTATATTTATGCATATTCGATGTTGCTTCGCCATAAAGCTGTCCTGGCCATTATGGTGTTGTGTAGAGCCTTGGTTTACCTCATTTCTCTGTGTCATCTAGGTAGATTTAATCACAGTAAATAAGTTGTCCTCTTAAATCACTCTCTTTTAATATTTTTTGCATAAATTATTATTTTTGTTCATATTATTAATTTTACTTCTTTTCTTATTTTTTATTTGTTTCATGGACATATGGTTGTGACAGTTTTTTGATGATGATAGTGGTGGTGGTGATGGTGGTGATGATATTTGCTGATTTTGATGGTGGTGATAACATTTGGTGATGATGGTGGTGGCGATGTTGATGGTGAGGATGATGATAACAAAGAATAGTTATTGTAAATTTTAAGTTGCAAATAGAATTCTTCAGTATGAAGCACAAGTCTGTTTATGTCTTGAATAGTTTCTGCTGGTGACAAATAGGTGTCGTTGGTGACGGACAGATGAAATTTAAATTCTGCCTCGATTAGCACCATTCCATATCTCGATGGTATTGTCCTGATTTTTATTGATGAGCTTTATACTTTGTAATTGTTTTCGTACATGGTGAAACTGAATAAAAGGACATTGAATAGTAATCTGCACAGACTTGTCATAACTTAGTAATCGCTGTCTTCGATTTTATTATTAGTAAATGCAAGAAAATAGATTGTTCTTCGTCGTGTTTGTCTGAAATGGCTGGGTTAAATCAAATGTGTTATTTTATTGGACAGATCACAATGACACTTTGAATGCGGGCTGTTAGAACATTTATGGCATTGCTATTATTTGTAAAATTTCTTTTTATCTAGGCAAATGGGAACAGACATGAGTTTTTAAATTTTTGGTGTGCTGATAACTTTAAATACTGTTTATTGCGGAGAACTAATATATATGCAAGTATGTATTAGGTGTAGCGAACCTAGAAACTAATTAGTTCAGCTGTGACCAGAAGGATAAACCAAATGCAGAATGAACGGAAAGTATAATTACATTCGTTTCGTGCTTACTGGCGACTCATCAGTAGGAGCCGGTATTACGCCCTTTAACCACTAAATATTTGGGTGAAGAATGTGGAATAATAGGACGGTACAATCTCCTAGACGAATGTGTAAACCTGCAATAGTGAAGCTAACATCATCTAAAGTCAACGACAATGCGACTTCAACGCTAACTCACACTATATAATATATATACCGAGTCTGTAAAGGATACTAACACTACGGCTACTGTGTACGCAAAATGTACATTGTACTTACATCTGGTTTCCGAGTCGGTACATGGTACCAACATGATGGATATCAATTTATGCTATAGTTCAACGAAATTCAGAATTACAACAATTTCTGAACAACTGTTACTCCAGTAAATCCATACAGTCTGGTCTTGATCGATATCAGTTATCAAATTTCGCGGAAAGCATGACATCATTCAATTCAATATATAACAGTGGAATACTTTTTGTTGCGAAGAAATAATATATATGCAAGTATGTATTAGGTGTTGCGAACATAGTAACAAATTAGTTCAGTTGTGACCGGAATGATAAACCAAAGGCAGCATGAAAGGAAGGTATAATCTCATGCACATTCGTTTCGTGCTTACTGGCGTCTCATCAGTAGGAGCCGGTATTACGCCATTTAACCACTATGAAGAATGTGGGATAATAGAACGGTGCTGATTACTTGTCTCGATTGGCAATAAATTGTGTAGTCTGAGGAGTTTTTAAAACAGAAGTATCTATTAAAATATATTGCGGAAGTGTACGAATTAAATTTTCGAATCACGTAATTTAGCTTCTCTGAAAATTTAGTTTAAGGAAATTTTAAATATATTAAGGATTAATTATTTGGTATACTTTTGTAGTTATTGAACTGTCTTTCTTAGCTCCAATACGAGAAGGCTAGCCTGCGCGAGGTTTTCTTTCGTATGATAAGCTGGAGGATGTGCGCCTTAAGATGTTTGTTTTGAGTTGTAGTGTTCTAAATAACGATTAAGAATTCAAGGGTAGATTAAGTGCCTTTGCTTCGCTCAATATGGGATTGTGGAAGTGCTGTGCTTTCATTATGATAGTGTGAAAATAATGTTCTAGATGTAAGTTAGTTTTACATTTCTAGTTGGTGAGTCTGATCGAAGGGGTGTTTGATCTTTCCTGGATGCTAGTAACTTGACTGTTGGATTTTGTGGCTCGTGGCCAGTCGAATGGAGTATCATGTTGATGAAACTTTTGTATATGTAGGCCAAGTGTTTGTTGTATTACATATATATATATATATATATATATATATATATATATATATATATCATACGAATGAACTAGCTTGTTGCATAAAACGTTTCCTTTAAGTACTAAATTGTCACCGAAGTCTTTCTTAGATTTGTTGATCTTAATTGGTTATTTCTTGATTATGAAGATATATTTGAATATTCTGAAATTATTTTGCTTTACTTACTGAGCCGACTGAATGCACAAATGCGTTGCTGCTTGTATATTTGATGACTTAATGGCGTTTTATATTAAGAGGAAAATTTCTAAAAAGCTATCTTAAATTTTAAACGTGAAAATCCAGCATTTAAAAGCGTTGGATAAGCTGTCATTGTATATTGTGCCGACGCATTTTTTGAAATTTAGTTGAGAATGGATTCCAGTGTGTATTTGTAAACGTTTAAGTGAAAAAAATTCTTGAATAATTACGCATATGAATATTATTGGAAAAATCTTAGAAATATCTATAAATATTTTTAAAATCGCAATTTGAGATTATAAAAATTTTTGTTCGACGATTTATGTTATTTTGATTAGAGTCAATTATCGATTTCGTGTACGTTGACTTGGGCCTTGTGACTGGAACTATTTCAGAGATGATAGGATGCAGAAATTTGGGGAGTGTCATGATCAAAGAATACCAGACAAAATTAGTTTTTTGTCTGATTAGTCAGAAGAATTTTTGTTTAGGCTTTGAACCCATATCCGTAGAAATTTCTGGCCTGACGACCGGTAAGTATTAGTTGGTCATATCGGTAATGGTGTTGTAAATATTGCCGTTTCATGAGTTCGATTAATGCGCAATGTGTAGCGACCGATTAAGAGGCAGAATTTCCGACAAGAAAGACATGTTTCAACTGCTGAAGGACACGCAAAATTTCACTTCGGTGTCAGATACACTTTGAGTTCAATACGCAACGATAATGATAAACGACTGTTGCATAGCTACGAGAACCATAAATAATATTTGAGCAGTAAAAACTTAACATCTGGTAATTTTTTCAAACTCATTTCCGTTGTATCACAAATTAAAATTTCTATGTTTGCATTTCTTAGTCGCTTTGCAATAATAATTCTCCAATAATAAGACTGGTCCTTGTGTTTAGGTGCACGTTGTGTCTGTCTCTGTGATAGCTGGGTTCTGACTGGTTATGTCTTGTACTATTCACTGGTTATCTTGGACTATTAATTATTGCCGAGTGTTTGACGGCGTTTATGAGCGTTTCTTCTCGTTCAATCATCTAACTTGTAATTTAAAGACAACCATTTTAGCGTAAGGCGTTGAACCACGTATTATCCTTTAGCTTTTAAACTGTTGTGTACTTTGAAAGATCATTTAGCAATTAAATTTTTTTGTATCCAGGATTGTCGTTAGTTCTGGAATGCGTATGAGAACTCTGAAGAAAATACATCTAAAATTTTGAAAATTGATGCATGGCTGGTACCTCATTTGAATGAAGAATTTTCTGTATAATTTTAGATTAATTTCGAAGCCATTGATTGGCCAATGTGGTCGACTACAGGTCATTGGTGCGCACTTGGTTTTATCGATACGCAAACCACCGAGTGTCCATCGCCTCTTGCAGCACATTTTATTCTGTCTATTTTCATTTGAGGTGCACTAGGTATTTAAAAATTTTCGAGGAACAATTTGATGTACTTTTAGATCTGTCTTTTTTGGGACCATCCTCAACCAGTATCATCATCATCATGCCCAGCTGTACAAAATCCAAAAGTGACTAAAGTTACACTGCCATTTAACCATGAGAAGCGAGAGAAATATATAAATAACGACAAAAATAATAATTTAGACAAAAAATTTTTAGTTATATTTACGATAAAGTGAGAGAAAGAGTACCTAGTTACTATTAGTATATTTATCATGATTACACACAGAAGTGAGGCAAACTAAACATCCACACAGTACCATTATGGTGAAGTCATTATTAGGGAAAGGAAATGATGGGAAAACAGCTTCCTTGTGGCTTTCACTGTATCACGTCATAAACAAAGCAAACCTCGCAGCCAACTTTGCCTTACTAAGAAAAGAACGTTACGAAGATGATTCTACTAGACATCTGCAACAAGATCACCACTGAGCTTGATGCGATGCCATATCGCGAAGGGTTTCTAACCAAGAACTATGATGCGAACGTGGTCCCCATCTTGACATACGAGTGGGTCCTACTCTACCCACTTTAGATGTAAATGACGTCAATATTTTTTTCGTTCATGCTGTTTTGGTTTATCCTTGTCATGTCTTAACTAATTTATTTCTAGGTGCGCTAAACCTAATACAAAATTGGAAATATATTAGTTCTCCGCGACACAGTAACTAATTCTTATATATATAATTGGATGATGTCATGATTACCACGAAATGTGATATATGATATCGATGAAGACCAGTCTTTGTATTTGCTGGAATAACAGGTGTTCAGAAATAGTTGAAATTCACAATTATGGCTAAATTTTAGTATACATTGAAATCCATAGTATTGGTATCATGTACCGACTTGAAAAAGATAGTGTTAGTATTATATGTAGTGATTTAGTTTTAAAGTCGCATTGTCGAAGACTTTATATGGAGTTAGCTTCACAGCTGCAGGCTTACAAATTCGTATATGAGACTTTACTGTCCCATTGTCCCGCATTCTTCATCGAAGTATAAAGGTTAAAGGGCGTAATACCGGATCCTACTGATGAGTCGCCAGTAAGCACGAAACGAATGTGCACAAGACTGTACTTTCCGTTCATGCTGTCTTTGGTTTATCCTTCTGGTAATATTTGAACTAATTATATACTAGGTACGCAACATCTAATATACAATTGCATATATATTAGTTCTCTGCCAATAGCAATATCTAACTATTATTATAAATTATGGTAATCTTGTTCAAGCTGAGCTATATATTTTTATTCTTAAACATGCAATTCATAGGTAATACTGCTAATCGCCTAGGAATTGGATAAAACAAATATGAGACCCTCACGAACTAAATTACGACACATATAAGTAAACAAACGCGCATGCACATATATGCTATTATATATATATATATATATATATATATATATATATAATAGTTATTATTAGGGATAAAGACCATTTAGTAAAAAAATTATAGTGGCTGTTTATTTCGAGAGTAGTAAACATCACCTTACTACCTTTTATTTATAAACATCCTGGGTTTTCATTTTATTTTGGGATGGTAACTAGTCTGACTTACCGTTTTACTTCTATTTATTGTTTGGCACTGATTTGTAAGTGTTTATAGTTTGTGACTGTGTATATTTGTGTGCGTGTAGTGTTCGTTCTCGTTTTTAAACGTTCTGTTTAAAGGAGAACTACTGGTCTCAATATTTGCGCGGCGGTTAAATTGAAACATATATGAGAATTTTCCCAATATAAAAGCTAACATAATATTCAGCACGAGTTTGGATGCCAATTCTCTCTAAATTATTCATAGTCTACAAATTCACATGAAAGTGGAGTAGTATATATATTGTACGCACGAAGAAGGAATTGATTAACGGAATACAGCAACATTTATCTCAGAAACTGTTTAAGAAATTCTTGTTACCGTCAGGAAAATCAGCTATCTCCGAACATACATTTGAATCGGGGCACCAAGATAATTTGTAAAATTTCTCGATTCTACACAAAAAAATTCGAAATTTTTTTTATAAATATGAAGTTGTATTTATGAAACAGCAGGCGCCTGGCTTAAGCATTCAAAAGTTTCATCAACATGATATTTTAATCCACTGGCCACGAATCAAAAACCCAACAATTTATTAGCGTCCAGGAAAGTCCAAAGACCCACTAGACCAGATAAAAAAAATTCGATAGGATTGGCGACAAACTGAAGTAGAAAATCAGCTGTTTAAACGGCATCACAGCCACCGTTAGCAGTGACAAAAATTTTACAAAAAACATGTGCACTCATCACTGCAATCCGCACACCATGAGCTGTTACTGAGGGAACAGAACATATTTGAGGATCAAGGCGAAACGAAAAACGAAATACTGGGAGGAAGCATTTTGAAACTTACCAGCCAACAAAGCAAACAGTTGTTTAACTCCCAGTTTATCAATTTAAGGGCTACATTTCAAACATCACTCTGCAATTCAACGAGAATGACCCTTATACACACATATAGGCATACGCATATGCACTTGCAAATCAGCCAAAACAAGAAATAGAAGTAAAACAGAAATTCAGACTAGTTGCCACCCACATAATCAAGTCAAAACTCCTGGATGCATAAAAACGAATTTGTTGTTTAGTACTCGGGAAATAAACCGCCATTATCCACTTTGCTATTAAATGCTTAATGCAGGTACCACTGTTTTTGGCATTTTATGTTCCCCTAAAATAGCTTATTGAATCTATGATTATTATATGTAGTATCTTTAAACAGCGCAAATTTTCCGCCTGCTCGGTTTATATTAGCACTTCAGAAAGCTGATTTTAAATTCTTCTGCACTAAAACATCTGAAGAGATGGACGAAATGTTCGTATTAGGTACTTGTTGGTATTCATACGTTTTTGCGCAACAAAATAGGTAAATTTAATAGTTAGTGTGGTAATAGATGGTCGTATCCACAATCTCATAATGGACAGAATGTGCCGTCTTGATCGGATGGTTGAACACTTCGGTCATTTATTCTTCGAACACTGGCATCAGTTTCGTTCCACTAAAGTATTCCCGTGTCAAAATTATAGAACTTATATCTCAAACACACATTTGAGTATGACAAGCAGAATTAAATCTTAAATTTTGAACGTCGTAAACCTGTAGGTGCCTATTATCTATTCCAGATTTTATTTAAGAATGGTTGCGATTGTACGCAAGTTAAAAACTGTTGATATTTCATTATGTCACTAAAATGTTGGATATACCTATTTCTGATAGTGCTTGGTCAGATTTATGAAACCATGGTCTTGTTTTAATCATTACCAGCTACGCGTTTAGTCGCTTTATCTAGGACAAAAATTTAAAAATCAATATTGTATATTCTGTTTTTTTAGTGTGCCGTCGATGTTGTATCCAGCTAAGGAACACTGACTGCATCTGCTCGGACATTCTCGCAGAAGGTCCTTCCAAAATTATAAACCCCAATCTTGAAAATATCTAAACAACACTAATAGGTCTTTATCCTAATGCTAGATTAGCGTAAAGCAAAAGAGGGTTAAAATATTATAGAATTGGTTAGTCTTAAAAGAACGGTTCCACGGGCTACTCACCCTTATTATTTTTACCCTGCATGCTATGGCATCAATTTTTGTTCAGCGATAATATTTCTGTGGTCTTCTTGTAGATACACCTATCAAATCTTTTGTTTTAGTAGCAGAAATCATTGCGTTATGGGACTGTTTATATATATATATATATATATATATATATATATATATATATATAATTAACAAGTTTGTATTTCCAATGTTGTAATGCCTTCAGGTTGACTTCTAGATTGTACTGTAAGGAGGCCAGGGTGATCTCGTTGCTGGGTTTTATCCAGATAGATGTCTCCATCTTGGTTATTTATTTGTTTTTTTTAGGTTTTTCCTGGACATTTGACTACGAAACATAAGTTTCTAAATGACAAATTATAGCTTTTTATGTTAGCAACTGTTGATTGAGGGTACGTAGGAACTACGGTCTTTTTCAAGTTTGTTAAGGCATTGGAACGCCATATTAAACATTACACACTGGATTAAACGAGAACTAACATATTGATATCTAGTATTGCGCACTTTTATTGTGTTATAAGATTGCTATTTTAATATTAGCAAGGAAAGTTTGCTCAGTTGGTCCACAACGATAAACCGAAGATGACTGGAACAAACAGTATACTCTCATGGACACGTGTTTCGTAGTTGCTGGTGATTCATCAGTGGGAGCTGGCATTACGCCTCAAACACTATACTTGCTTAAGAAACTTGGAACAGGTGGATGATACGAATGGGTATTTAAGAATAAATTAATGTAACTTAATAATTATTTCGGCGTTGCTACTTCGAAGCCAACTCACTATACTTAAAATATACCGAGACTATAAATGGTACCAACACAATCGTTTTCAAAAGAAGACAAAAAAAATTATTAAATTTGTGATTATATATTTTATGCATGATTAATATTTTGTTGTAATTTGTTCATTTTAATGTTCCTTCAAGCGATTTTATACTTTCTTATTTAACCTTTATTAAATTGGAGATAATTGTTTTTTCTCATTTTATTTTAAATTATAGCGTTTTAATGTAGCAAAACTAATTCTGAATTAGTAAGCTTCTCGTGAGCACATTTGTGTGTTGTTTATAGATTGTTTTTACTTAATACGGGAACCACATTGCCATTACTTTGGATTCCGATACCTTAGAAACGTTTAAGATTTAAAAGCGTTTTGCTTATTACAATATTGGAAAATAACATAATGTAATCTTTAACTTTTCCGATAATGAAACATTCAATTTAATTTGCTGGTACATTTAATTATTATCGGGATGTGATTCATTATCATCATGAAAACTAAGTAGGAATGCGGCTGAAAATGCTGCCTCCTAATCATTAGAGTACAACATTTCATTATTTAAGCGCTGAAAGCACAGATGCTGCAATTTAGTGGCTGTGGATTTTCGGCCATATTTTGCCAGATCAAAATCAAGCCTTTAAGGCCGTAGAGATTGATGCGTTCTACAACGTATCACGTGTTTTGATTATTTTTCTATTAAAATTGTTTGCTCCTAAGGTACCAAATGTTTTTGACTGAACTTCTGCTGTCCAAGCTAAAACAAAATGGCTATTCAGAAGCAGATGCAAGGTCGGCAATTTCAGACCTTTCAAAGTCACACAGTGATGATTCGTCAAATAATAGACAGACAGTTCGTATTAGTCAACTCGACTCCGAACTACAAACGGTAATGGTTTGATTTGTAAAGTTTATTTATTGCTATCGCTTTATTACTACATGTTAATAACGTCAGTTAAGTAGTATTAGTAATGATATTAATATTTATTAATGATCGTCTTCGAATTAAGCGAATTGATTGATTAAAGAACATGCATACATGAAAAATGAGGTAAGCCTGCAACACATTGTGTTTTAGAAGAGCTTATGCCGGTAAGTCAAAATGAACCAGGTCTTTACTGGACCCTTTCGTCGTGTATTCTTAACTGATTGTTACAAATGGTATTACAGTGCGGCGTGTTTATTTGACAGTTATTTCAAACAATGTATTCGGCCACGAGATAACCTGCCTACCTAATCTGCAGTTAAATATCTTCACTGATGTGGCCTTTGTTGTTTGCCAAGACGGATACATAATCGTTCTTCGAAGCAGTGCTCCACCGAATGAAATCAACATTCTTTTACTGTATGAGATGGTAATAGAGCAGAAATTATCTCTAAATTATGGTCGGCTCGTAGCTGACGCTCAGCTGATTAATGTGTTCTGACGCTCAGCTGTCATTGATCTAAACCAAATATATCTTATACATATACTCAAAACGCATTCCGGGCACTGACAGCGATAGTCGATCTTCAATCATGTACCAGTGGCATAAACGAGGGCCGCCAACGTGCTTGACCTAAATGCCGTGGATTTGGTGCTTACTGATTACAGCGTGTTATCTCATTTGTTATGCTCAACGCAATTGGTACAAGGCGTATATGTTGGTATATCTCGACAGAAGTGTCATTGAAGGTCATAGGACTTATAAGTAGTTAAAAACAGTATAACAGAATTATTATAATCAAGGTTGCGATCTTGATATAAGCACCTGACCCATTAATTACTTACATATGTCAGTATAAACTAAGAATTGTATAGTTTAGAAAAGGCAATTCATCCAGTTTATTACCTGATCTGCGTTTTGACTAACGCATCTTTCATTGTTCCAGTAATTTTCTTTTTCCATAATATTTCGATCTTCATTACCGAAGATCGAAATATTATGGAAAAAGAAAATTACTGGAACAATGAAAGCTGCGTTAGTCAAAACGCAGATCAGGTAATTACAATTATTCCAGTTGCGCATCAAGGAAACTCTTTCAATTCACCCAGTTGACCGGCGTGTCCTTATTGGTAAATTATCATTTACTGTCCAGAAATTGCCGCGATAGGGCTCGTAGTATCCACATGGTAAATTTGGAAGTAAGGGGATGAGTGACGAATAAGGACAATAAATGTTAACTTTAAAAATTTCATTTATCAAATTTTGCATCGTTTAGCATATATATATATATATATATATATATATATATAATGCCCATTGCCTTCGAATATTACACAGTATATTTCTAATAAGGAGGAAAAACACTTATTACAAAGCGGCAAATTTTGGCCAGTACATGATGAGTTCCCAATAATGACGAAACCGGTCTACTGGATGGAATGCCTTTTCTACACTATACAATTCTTAGTTAATACTGACATATGTAAGAAATTAATAGGTCAGGTGCTTATATCAAGACTGCAACCTTGATTATAATAATTTTGTGTGCAGTTTGCCTTTTATCCCTGAGAAACTTTGCCTTTATTTATTCTGTTATTTGGTTCGATTTCCGTGAACACATGTGCATACTTTATAAATATTCCTTTTCTATTTTTCTTACCCAAGAATGTGATTAACTAGTTGTATAAAAAGTATTTTTGGACCATCACCTCCATTTGCTTTGTCAATCTAATGACCTTTATTATTTTATCCAGTTTATTCGTACCTTGAATTCCTCCATGTAACTCATTAACTCAACCTAAGTTAAAATTTCTGCTGTTCTACTGCTCCGCGCATTCTGCCCACGCACATCTACTCGCGTTAAGTTCTACAACGAATTATCATACAATTTTACTACCAGATGTGGTGTTCGTCAAGGATGTTCATTTTCTACTTTTTTGCTTAATTTTGTAATAGATGCTTTCTTAAATAACACTCATCCATATAGTCAGGAGGCAGAGGTCTAAGATCTCCCGGGCGATAAATTATCCGACATTAACTGTGCAGACGATATCGTATTTTAATTCGACAATCGAAATTCTGCTCTAGCCACCTTGAATAGATTAGCAGTTTCGTTATGAAATTCGAACTCTAGAAATATAAGATACTTTAACAGGATCACCAACTACTCACTGCACATTTGCGACTGCAGAATGAAGATCGGGACATAGTTGACAGATTCGCATATCTTGACAGCACTATCAATAACTAAGGCATTATGTCAGACGAAGTGAGTATACCAACCGCGAAAACTAGAGTAGATTTCTCCAGTCTTTATCATTTAAAGGGAAACGCGAGTGTGTCATGTTACCTTAAAGTCCATATTTACAATGAATCTGCACGTGCAGTTTTATGCCCTATTATTTTAGGCGCTTACATACATTCGACAGCCGTTGTTTGAGAAACATCACTCATGTATGTTACCATGATTTTGCCACCCTGTTGCTCAGTAGTTAGAGCACCAAATTCCGAAGCAGATGTGCCCAGTTTCGAGCCCTGTCCGCGACAAATTCTGGCCAGTACGTGATGAGTTCCCAATAAGCACGAAAGCGGTTTACTAGATGAATTGCCTTTACTACACTTTAAAATTCGTAGTTTATACAGATATATGTAAGTACTTAATGTGCAAGGTGTTTATATCAAGATCGCAACCTTGATTATAGCAATTGTCTTCACCGCCCATGCAGCCAGTTTGTTTAATTATACTGGATTAATTGCCTTTTCAACACTATACAATTCTTAGTTTATACTGGAAAATATATGTACATAAAGGGGCAGGTGTTTATATCTCGATCGCAACCTTAATTATATTAATTGTAAAATAATAGACAAAATTGGAAAATATGGACATGCTTGGCGTACACCACTGATAGTATTAAATCTGTTTGTTCTTGTTCAATAAAAACCTTAATGGGATCATAAATGTTTGTGTACTGGGCGCTTATAATAGTTTTAAATTTAATGGGCATACCACTTTTCGATAAAATGTTGATCTGTTAATTGCAATTCACTGAGTCAAATTTCCATTTGCTTTAATCCCGACATAACTCATTTTACTATTAGGTATACTGTGTAGTTCTAATGAACTCGAGGCTTCACATGAAACGCGCTGATGTTTGCATCCTATTAGACCCGGAAAGGTTCATATTTCCATTGCCGAGCTGACTAACTAATGCGCGCCTGACGGCAGACTGGATATTTCTATTGCTGCCATTATATCTTTGTGTGTCTGTGTGCGTACATTGAATGGCAATCTTCGTTGCACCTATTGTGATGAAATGTTAACTTTTATTTTCCCCTAGCCTGTTTTATGTTATGCCAGTGTGCAATATTTAAATGTTTAAATTTATGCACCATTTGAGCTCTTTCTATTGCTTATCGAAAATTATCTATGGCTTTAATAAGTGTGTTCCCATAGTGCGATTTGGTGTATCCATTTTACTTTCTTAATTGGTTAGTCTTCAGTGGTTGTCATATTTGTATTTTCATTCAACGAATTTCGGTTTTGCATTTGTAAAAATTATTTTGTGCTCTTAGATGCTGTTTATTGCGGAGAACTATATATATATATGGGGGGGGGGGTGTAGTTTTGTATAAGGAGTTGTGCAGGTGATAACAAATTAGTTTAAATATAACCAGGAGAGTAAACCAGACAGTATGAAATAGACACATAATCTAATATGCACATTTGTTTCGTGCTTACTGGCGATTCATTTGTAGGAGCCTGCACAACACCCTATACACACTATATATTTGGTTGCGGAATGTGAAACAATTAGATTGTAAAATCTTCTATAAAAATGTGTATGCAAGCAGTAGTGGAGTCTTCATAATGCGACTTATAAGCCCATTCACTGTAAAGTATACTAACACTGAGGTCGCCGTTAAGATTCACTCTTCAAAGATTTTATATGAAGTTCGTTTTACTACTGCAGGTTTACGCATTTGTATACGAGATAGTACCGTGCTACTTTCTCACATTCATCATCCAAATTAATTGTTGGTATAGGGCGTAATACCGGCTCCTGATGAGCTGCCAGTAAGCACGAGTGTGTGCACTTGTTTGATGAAAATCTTTCTTTTATGTTTAAATTGCTTTCTAATACTCATTCAAATAGTTTTATTTTTAATTCTTCCGGTGGTACTTCAATTGACCCTTCCGGGTATCTTATCTGTCGGAATACCACAAAAACAACAATATGAAGCATATTTAGGTGAGTGTTAGGAAACTCTTTCCACGCAAAATGAATATTTTCGATTAAAATATATTTTCAGCAACCTATGTATTTCTGAATTTTGTTTTTCTATTTTTCGCTGTTATCCAGAACTACACATTTAATCAGTGATATCGTGATTATCCAAACTGTTACGTGAAAATTTTTAATGCTAAATTTTAGACCTTGGCGTCAGTTTTGTATTTCAATTTGTCTTTACAGGCTGCATATAAGTTTTGCAATTATTTGAATGTTTACTCTTGGTGCACACATACATGTGACACGCGAATATATAGTGAAAGGTCAGTCTAAAGTATAAATATTACGGCCAGAGGAAATAACGCGCTTGCTTCATTAGTTTCATTTGTTAAACTTGTGAAGAATAAGCAGATTGATGAAGGCTATCGATAAGTTTAGTCGAAATATTTCGGAAAAAGAAAGCTACTGGAACAATGTAAGCTGCGTTAGTCAAAACGCAGATCAGGTAATTTCGAAGTTACCTAAGGAAGTTCGAAGCATAACAGTACTTGGAACTGAGATTTTTTTAATGCGGTTTGGAGTGATTAAAATGAGCTTTTACTTCAAAACCACTAATTTTATACAAATGGACTTTCCCACTAGCGTGCAACAAAATATACTCAAATACGATTAAATGATCTCTTCAAATATACATTTTATTTTTTCTTCGAATATAACATTCTCCCATCCATTAAGGAATATATAATTTTAACAGACTATTTTTAGCTTCGTTGCTCAATATTTTCACCATAATGCTTCCATTTTAAAGGTTTTTTTAATTTTTCATCAGTAAATTCCGTAATATTAAGAATTTTTCAAATTAACTAGTTATAATTGCCGTTTCATAATTGAAAAGTAACCGTCTTATTTGTATTTTCAATTTTTAAAGATTAATATAACGTCCAAATCTGAAGCGGGTTTAAGTCTTATTTCGGATTATTCTCCTTGTGAATACTGTTCTTCTCATAGACAAAATGACTCCTCTTCACAAGAGAATGATACCAATGCAACTTCTCGCCAGAATGGAAAAACACAAGTGTCTTGCATTACTTCTGAAGGTGAAAATGTCCACTTCATGAATAATAGTCGGGGTGGGCCGAGGTTTCATAATATACAGGGGAGCTCATCACTCGACAAAAAGTCTTACAAAAATTTGCCGTCTGTTCGGGGTTGCACGTGTTCCAGTCTTCCGCTGTTGCGTAAGTCTAAATTTCGCCAGAGTTTTCGTAGTCCAAGTGCTGATCAGTTGGCAAGAGCTTTATCGGCTATATGCAGAGTAGCCTATCATGTTAACGAGCGCGTTCGCTTTGCCGAGCGAGAACGATTCCTGGCGATGATTCAAGCTCGCTTCATTGGACAACAAACTGACCGTTTGTTGATTGCACCAAGTCGTCATCTTATTCGCTGTGAATTGTTGAACGTGGTAAGTCAACAAAACGTCAGTTAAGTGTTGGCGATATCTTTTTCTAAATTTGTTTTATTTTTTCTTTAATTTGCAAACTATATATTCGGAATCTTTTAATGTGCTCCAGAAGTGGCCATCTCGTATGGTATGAAACTAAATTCCACATAAAAGGTCTTTGTGACCAGTTTTGATGTTGAACGTAGCCCTGCTGTTGTTCTTCAAGGAAATCGCATACATATGATTTCAGGTGACCCAAGACGATCGACCTCTGCCGTGATTTTAAGATATATTTTCCTTACTGCAGCTGTATATAGAAAATTTAGAAATACATTCCTGCCGCACTTGTTTAATTTACTAAGCATTAATTCCAAGGCCTTTAAGTCGAGCATAGCATATAATCGCTGTTCTCTTTGGGTCTTTGCCAGTTTTATTTTAGGAGGCATTATTCGCGAGCAAAGTTTAGCTTGCCGATCTGTTCTATTCGGCCGCTTTTTAGTGATCTATTATTATCGGACCTTATTAGGGAATATCGATTTTGTTGGTTGGGGTACTGTGAAAATGTCATTTAAAATTCTGCGAGCGAAGCTACCGGGGCAAATACGTTAAATGGCTAAACCGACTAAAGTAACCCTACCATCTAGTGGTGAGATTATATTATTTGCGATATCGGTCGGTAAGTCACTCTTCACCGTAACTAAGAGCCACTTTAGAAAAAAAATCGATAATAGACAGGAGGCATTTTACAAGTCTGGTTAATTATTATTGGCATATGGTGTTCTGGAGCACATTGTGTTGATTGCCAGATGTCCGTTTATGCGTGTACTTGATATATATTGGAACACTTCATTATTTTTTTGGAAATAGCTTTATGCCATTATGATGTAGTTTTCTTCACTTTTTTATATCCTACTGGCGTCCTATTTGTAGATAAATTGCTGCAATGAGTTACCTAATTGCCTATAAACCTCGTTGTATGCTCTCCTCTTTGTCCTGATTTGAGTGCCTTGCTTTAACTTGTTTTATATTTCTTTTGAGCTAAACTTCACTTAATGTTGTATTTGTCTAACTGGATAATGTCAATAGTTGTTTGTGCATTGTTTTTTTCACCTCGGTATTTTGTACAAAACATATGTGCTGATAACACTAACTGACAATGCGTTTGTTGTATTCCTCTGTGACAGTGAAGACTCGATTTTACTGAAACGCGTTTCAGTTGTGTTCATTGTTGTCTTTTTCGTCTGTTATCTGTTTGCGAGCACACAAATTCTCTATCTCACTTGTACCAGATCGTAATTATCACAAACATGCATAGTTTCCTTCAGCAGAATTTATATCAAAGCATTACTGATGTAAGCTTAATATTTGGTTATTGGTAATTCGTGAAAAAACCGTTTTTATTTTTGAAACTGAGACGTGAAATACTTGTTTTGTTGTTAAATATATTTAGTATTCAAGTTTGATTTAAACATGCCAGTTGTAGGGATCCATGTATTTGTGTATTGATAGTTTAAGTAAATATGTTAATTAAGCTTATTTAACATGTTAAGTTAAGTTAACAAAAGAAGTTACAGTGCAGTTAGACCAAACTCGAGTCTTCACACGAAACGGGTTGATGGCTGTGTCCCTTTATGGCTCGGCAAAGTTCATGCTACCAATCCTGGGTTGACTAGCTTCAGCCTGGGATTGGTAGCATGAACCTTGCCGGACCATAAAGAGACACAGCCATCATCCCGCTTCATGTGAAGTCTCGAGTCTGGTCTAACTGCACTGTAACGTTTTGTTAAATGTGTAGTGACGGAATAAGAGCAAGCGTTCCAGACGTGAAGGGCAAGTTTCGGCTGATGAAGGAAACTTTGGCCACTGGAATCTGGGCAGATAGTGCTCATCAGCCTTGGTTGGCAGACTATCTAGGAGAAGGAAAACTCCGAATACAAACCATCACTAGGAATGGGTGACCTAGTGTTCTTTTACAGTCCACATATAACCATGACAAGTACAACTTACAATAATTACATACTGCATCGGCCGTCGCGCAGTATAAAAAGGGTCGCCTTATCTGCTGAGCCGTGCAGGGTGGATAAGCGAAAACAGGCTACTGCAGGCAACTGCAACTCTATAGTCGATTCTGCGTCCTTTCCTTCCTCTTCCTCTTCTCAATCTTACAATAACTCTCTTTTAGATAGTATAAATATGGTTGGTTTAGATCATAACACTGATCCCAATACTAGGTTGCCAAATATCGAAAATGGTTCGTGTAGACGTAGGCGCATTTAATGTGCGCACATTAAAACAACTTGGACAGCAAGAATCTCTTGCTCGTACGTTGGATAAATTAGAAATCGACATATGTTGCGTATCTGAAACTAGAATACAGGATCCTACGTGTATTTCAGAACTGGTTGTACCATCCCTATCTACGCGTTATTGGCTTCGAACATCTGGTTCCACAGAGCTCTCTCAAGCCGGTAAATGGGGCGTTGGTATTGTCCTTAGCGCACGAGCTGAAGCTTGCTTAATTGAATGGATTCCTTTAAATAACCGATTGTGCCCAGCAAGTTTAAATACATCTACTAAATTCAAGGCGAAAAACCGTTATCAACGTTGCCTCTTCGTTGTATCTGCATATGCTCTTACCGATTGCAGCACAGACGACAGCAAGGACGCTTTTTACTTGGAATTAAGCTGCTTATTATGTAAAGCACGAGGTTCAGATATAGTCCTGTTTATAGGTGACATGTATGCTCAAGTTGGGCGCTTTAGGTGAAAGATACAATCTAAGCTAGATAATGGTGAACGGCTTCTGGATAGCTGCGCTGAACATTGATTATATTTAAGTAGTACAAACTTCAGACGTAGTGTTAGACGTTGCGCTACATGGCGTGCTCCAGCACTTATGTCGACTCGAACCATGCACTTATCCGTTGTAGATTTTCACTAAAATTTTCCGGGAAAATAATAAGAATAAATCACAAATTGATGTAGGCAAACTCGAACAACCGTCCTTCCGAGAAAATTATGAAAATATTCTAAAGGCTAATCTAACTGGTCTGGATGGCGAAAATCAAAATTTACTTTGGTCCAAAAAAAGTTCCATTATGCACAATGCAGGTACAGGTACTATATATGGCATTTCAGACCCTCGTAGAAATTATCATTGGCTCTCTGTAAAATCTATGGAGATACTCGAAACAAAGCGCCAAATTCCATCTGGCTCAACTCATAATAATAATTGTCGCAATAAAAGACGCAAACTTAAGCGTAGTCTAAGTCGATCTCGAAATTTTGTGGACCAGAAAGGCTGAATAAATGGAAGAAGCTTTCGCGTAAGGTAATAGTCGCTGTTTATTTCAACTTATCCGCGCATTTAATACCGATAGGTCGTCTTGGAAAATGGTCTGAACACTTCAAAGATCAATTTTCTTGGGCACCCACGTTAGTTCCAATTCCGGAAAGCATTTCTGCATCAACAGTGTGAAATGTTAGTTTTGAAGAACCATCCTATTAAGAAGTACACGATGCAATCGTCTCTTAAACACAGATAACCCACACGTCTGCCAGGATAGGGTCCACTTGCGCATCAAAGTTCTTGGTTAGAAACCTTTCGCTATGTGACAAAGAAACGAGCTCAGTGGCGATCTTGTTGCAGAAGTGTAGTAGAATCATCTTTGTAATTTCCTTTTCTTAGTGGTGCAAAGTTGGCTGCTAGGTTTGTTTTGTTTATGACTTGATACACTGAAAGCCGCAAGAAAGCTATATTGCTTATGTTTCCCTTCCCGAATGCTAACTTGGCCACAATGGTGTTGTGGAAAGATTTAGTTTGCCTCATTTATGCGAGTTATCCTGATTTGTCTAAAATATTATTTCTGTTTTCATTTATATATTTTATTTCACTCTTTATGGTTAGATGGATGTGAAAAATTAGTCACTTTTGACTTTGGTATGGCTGGACATGATGATGAAGTTTAAATACAGATCAGGTTTCGGCTGGTTTTTCCTGAAACAATATGTTCTTCCACTATCCCTACTTTTAAGCTTTAACTCCGGTTTCTATAGGCTAGGATTTGGAAATCACAGTACTATTCTCATGTGTGAAGATGAAAATTATATTTTTATCTAGTGAAATTTCTTTTTGCATTTGCCTATGAGAATAGTTCTATAAATATTTTTAATGCTCACTTTCCAAAAGGTATTTTGTGAGTAATTTATTTAATTTTATGTTATTAAACACATCACAATTATTATTTTTATCACTAGAGCTTGTTTTATAGAAATACTTCCATACATTTGTTGTATTTTCAGTGTCTTGATGAACCTAAAGACGATTTAGTCCACTCCACTGTCAAACTTGCTGACATTTTCAGCCATGCTAGATGTATTTTTCGCTTTAGCAGATATCTAAATGCAAATATATATTAGTTCTTCGCAAAAATATATTATGTAGTCATCAATGATTGTTTAACGTCATTCTAAACTGTTTTAAACTTCCAATAAACTGACGGCCTGAAAATTTGTCTGTGAGCAATCAGGGCATATGCTGATTTAGTGAGGCCACAGGTAGCGGCAAAAGTTGTAACAGCTTATCTAATCATTTTCGACTCAAATTGATGTTTGCTCATAAAGCATCAACCTATACAATGCTCCCACGATGTCCGTTCCAGTAGAGCTTGGGCCTAAAGGTAAAATTTGCAATGTCTCTCCATTGTACAGGTAATTAGCAAAATGATTTAAATGACGTTCTTCATTTTTTATTAGAAACCGGGCGAGTGGCACCTCAGCGGTTTCCATATTTTCCAGATGCAGCAACATGAAGGTTCAGGCGCCTTATATATATGCTTCCAGTATGAACTAAAACGTGTATCAGGTATCAAAGGTAATCATCCATCTGGTGCTGTAGATAGGGTACCCAGATGTCGAAGCAAATGTTCCTCTGTTCGGGTCTTCGCTGTGACCAATCCTGTTCTTGAACGGAACCGACCTACTGAATGAATTTCATTTACTACCTAACACAATGCTTATTTTATAGTGAAAAATATACAAAACCAAAATCCTGCTATAAGATCAATTGAACATAAAATTCGCGAGTATGATGGTGTCATTTGTATAATGACAGATCGAGAGTGGTTAGTTAGAAATTCAAGCCCTTAGAGATTCCAAATACACTTCACCTAAAGTGAATTCTAACCAAAAAATTAGTTGGTGTATGAATTTATGGAATATGCCGCAAATTCTGGACAACACTTGAGTGCCCAATAAGGATGAAACCGGTTTACTACGTGATGCAATTTTTTGTTTATACTGACAGTACATAATCATAATCCTATCATTGGACCAATTGAACATAATTTCCAAAAGTATCAGAGTGTATAATATATAATATGAGATCGTGAGTGGTTAGGTAGAACTTCGGGCGTTTATAGATTCCAAATTGGTTAAACCTGAAAGAAATTTTTAAATTCACTTAGTTTATGATTGCCTGGCGAGCATGGTTTTATAGTGCATGTAAGTATACACCCAGTTGTTATCGAGGCAATGTGGACGCGTTGCACACTGCCTGCAAACAGAATGATACACTATGAATTGCAATTACACTAGCTGTTGCAATATATCAATTTCTACTAATAATATTATATATATATATATATATATATTTTATATATATGTACCACCAGCACCAATCAGATCCTGCCTACAATATTTCAAGATATATATATTGACAAATGTAAATTTAGACTCTTTGAAATTAGAATTGATATTTGGCATTTTTAAAGTTCTTTACTTAATTCTTTTATCTTTTGTTTTTAATGCGTATTTACAGGTCAACAATAAAATCATTGAGCCGAGACTGATTATTTTGTTATCAGATGTCCTCGTTATCGCACAACCAGTGTACCACAAAATTGATTATGTCGATAATGATGACAGCTGCGCTTACGGAAATAGAAAGAGTCCTTCAATTAGACAGCACGGATGTCATAAAACTAGAGCTGATGCAGTTCCAGGAATAAGCATTTCAGGAAAAAACAAACCCTCAGCGTACATACGACAACGATCGAGGACATTGACAAAACCAGAGGGAGACCGTTTTTCAACAACCAATGTATCTCGTCATTCCGTTAATGTATCAACAGTTTTAACTTGTTCTAATTCATCTTTTTATGTTTCATCATGTAACATTAGGAACACAGAAATGGACAATAATCTCTCTAGTTCTGCGGTATCTTCAAACAGTACTGCTGCTCCTTGTATTCAATCTCATGACCAAACAGCGCAACTTCGTAATAGCAAAATACACGTAGCGAGTTATTTGAATCCCAGACCATGCTCCGTTGGTTCCATGCTTACTTCTACTCGTTTAACTGCACAGCTGAGGCGTTTCAGTTCAGTCTTAGGCTATAAAGTACGTCACAACACAGTTTTGACTTTTTTAAACACTAACTATTAAATCACCATCGGAAATAACATTCAT
Source organism: Eudiplozoon nipponicum (assembly GCA_029291075.1). NCBI lineage: Eukaryota > Metazoa > Platyhelminthes > Monogenea > Mazocraeidea > Diplozoidae > Eudiplozoon > Eudiplozoon nipponicum. The sequence goes on from JAQBSW010001523.1 coordinate 90,123, forward strand.
TTGCTGTGGGTCTTCCAGAAGTGAACCAATTTCTGCTTGAATTTGAGAGAACCCGGAAAGGCAGCTGAGAGAAGTGACTTTTGGCCTAGATGTTTGAAATCTGTTCTTAAATCGTAAAATTAGTGGGGCGGATTGTTAAAAGATTTCCGGGATTGATTGTCATTGTATACCATTTGTTGCTGGGTTCGCACAAAGCTGTAGTTACTCGAGGCTGCGCGGCTGCATAGGCTTTCTTGAAATTTCCTGCACTGTTTATAAATTTTTAGTACATGGATGTAAATAATCAATTTCAAGAAAGGATTTATCTAATCCGCAATACATATGCTATTGACAGCAAAATTCTGATCATTTAATGCTGTAGTAAGCTAAACTATTTGTCATTCATAAATCTTTCGCCAATTATAAATATTCTTTTAGACTACATGTTTAGATCGGTTAATCAAAGTTAACTTCAAAACTAATCAAATGGCCATTATTAGTACGTTATTTCTGGAAATTTCTGAGTGGTTTTGCTCGCTATTTTTACATCATTAATAGTAATTATGTGAAAATATGACATTCCTATTTCGTGACAAAAGCCTCTTCGTGCAAAAAATCAATACGTACTATGAAAAACACCAGAAATATTCTGTATTGTTTGTAAGCTATTCTTTGAATAAAATGCTGTTTATATGTTGCTGGTGATTCTATATAAAATTGCTCAAGTTTGTTTTTTTTTAAATTAGACGCCTCTTCATATCCGCTTGGTGTTATTAATCATTATTTGGAAGATGAATGGTTGCTTCAAGTGTAATATCGCTGTTAAAATAGTTGATATTTTACACCTAATTTTGTCATCACATTGTTCAGATATCTTCCTCCTTCTGTTACTATTTTTTTAAATAATTACAATGGAGCGTGGTGTTGGCTACTGCTGATAACTAACCTATCGTTACTAGACGTAAGCGACTTTAGAACTCCTCTCTTTTGATAGTGGTTTTGATATTACCTTCTAACTCTTCATTAACTTGTGTAAAATACTTTCATATATATTGCATAATTAAGTCTATCAATTCCACATGAAATATAAATATTTTTTTTGCTTTTATTAATTTTTGCTCTGAATATGTGCTGCAATTATTTAGTTAGCTTGGTACCAAGTTAGTACATATGTATAGATATATCGGAATCTTTCACAATTAGGGCGTTTTGACTGGAAAATAAAGTTTTTTAATGCACCACTCCAGTATCACAAATAAATCAGAATGTCCATTGTGCATATGATTGTGAAAACCATTTTTTCTGTGTTAAATTTCGGATATCCTCGCTAATCACTTTCTATTACTTCCAGGGACCTTGTCGCCCACTCGATGCACTTATTGTAAAATCGATTGAAACGGCTTTGAACGAACATCGTAAAACACGACTCTTTTATTATAATGGAATTATTTGCTTATTCAGTAAAACTCATCATTATTAGCCTGTGTTGTTATGGTTCTTTAGACAAGAACACTGCGCGTTGTTATCATTAGATGTTATTGTTTGGCAAAAATACTATTTGATGGACTGTGTTGATACGACTTACGCTATAAATTATATGAAATTTAAGAGAATAATCGGAGTGAGCCATGATATTGTATTTGCAAAATCTATTGTTGCATGAATGAAATTCGCCGATTTGAGATTACCGCTGTTATTCTCGTTCAGGATCAGCATGTTAAATATATAAGATGGCAATAGTAACTATTGTTTTGCAGCGCAGTGGCAGAACAATTGAGTACTTTCCATTATTTTACTGGTCCAGGTCGCATTAGCTGTCGTAAATAGTACTCAAGATTTTCCCAATAAAGAAGAATCCATTGTTCGATAGTTTTATTGTCTTGCAACCTAGAGTTACTTTATGCTTCATATCCTATTACCTTAATTACCAAGCCCTTATTGTACCCAACAAGGGGTTTTCATCCACTGTCTTCCATTTGACCCCTAATAATTTGGCTGCTGCTTTTGTTAGCCTTTTTAAACGAAAGCATATTCCACGAAAAATATTATAATCATTAAGTCAAGTTGAGAGTTTAGTTTAAACTGTTTTATTTATAATTTTTGTTTGATATCTTAAGCATAACTGTGCTCTCACTAGGTAGGTTTGTGTCATATCGCTGTTATTATGTGTCTGAATGTATACACTCATCGAAATGAAATTAATGATTTCATGACACATACTGACTATTCATCGGATAAGCACACGTCGTGCCTGTGTATAAGTGCTCTCGATTGTTTTTGATTGAGAAGTAATCTGTTACTGTACCTGTACATTCATCCAATTGAAATGATTGATTTAACAATATCTCACGATTCACCAGATAAGCGTACGCCACACATGTGTGCGTCTATGTATTTGTATGTGTATCTGGCATTTGTTTAACCCTGGGAAATAATCAGTTACATATAAGTGACAGCACCTGTATCACTCATTTAAGTGAAACTAAAGTGCTTAATGGAAATTCTTTGCATATGTCAAACCTCTTGTACACTTTCTTAAATGATGTATTTATGATTGGCATCCGGGTAAGTAAGTGTAAAGTTACGGTGAACACCCGGGCGCAACATTTTCACGGTAAGTAATTTGGAGTTCGTAAAACTATAATAGAAATAAAAAGTAAATATTTCATTACGATAGAAAGACAAAATAATAATAATTCATAAACGAAATTATAAAATTGCCTATTAAAATTAGAAAAGTAATAGTACCGAAAATTTGTATTAACAAGTGATGCAATACATAAAGAACCAAAGTTAATAGATACAATTGGATGACAAGTAATCAAGGATGAAATTATAAGAAACCCCGAAATCTAATTAGGAAATATTTAATTACTCACACCCCGCTCTTTGTAAGTTAATGCAAATCCAACTTTCTTATTCTTTTACTTAAGTGAGTTTCTAATTTTGATACATTTTCCCTCGCTTCCTACCATTATTAACTGCTGTATTCTAAATCGATCTCGGTGATTTTTCTATGGCTGTTTCATTCACTATTTTCTTTCCCGATATAATTTCGATGGATTCTCTAAGCAATTCTGTCGATCTACTACGACACAAATTGAAATGCGTTTGAAACAATCCTAATTAATTGTGTGTTCTGTCTCTACTCTATGTGAAACACGATCTTATCTATTGCCCTGGCCATATTTGCATGAGGTTCTATGTTCCCCTCTGCTTACCTTAATTGCGTGTCTAATTTCACCGAATTTCATGGGGTTACAGTCGTTACATATAATTTCATACACTCAGATTTCTCCTTTTGGTTAGAAAATTTGGTGTATAAGATAAGTCTGTTTAAAATAGTACGTATATTGTATTTCAAAGCCAACGTTTTTATTTTCCTGCTTAGTTTGGAGGCCGGTATAACCATGACTTTACGATCCTCTTTTGCTCTGTCTGACTTCACGTACTACCAATTTTGATTAAATTTACATATGTCATTCATCATTGTTGCTTCTATTAACTTTAGATGTTACCAATAAGCACTGAATATTTTTCGCAGTTTACCTAATTCAATCTCCCTAAGTATTGTATCTGTTAGTCTCGGGCTTCCAATTTTCCTTGCTTTTAAGATGCCGATTTTCATTTTATAGGGATGATTTGAATTGAAATTGAGAAGGACCTTTGAGTAATTGTCTTTCCTATAAATATTTCGTTTTAATTTTGTACCATTTATAATTAATTTGACATCTAGGAATGGTAATTCGTTACATGATCCATTTTCAATCTTAAATTTCAGTTCGTTCATCAGATTTTCTACGTTTAAGAAATTTATCAGTTCATCCTCCCCGTGATTTCAAATAATTAATTTCACCCAAAAATCGTACATACATTTTTTGATTTATAGGTGCCATATCTAAGAGATATTTCTGTATGTAATGCACGAAGATATCAGCTATTGGAACTGACTGTGATTTTCCCATTGGAACAACTCTAATTTGCTTATAAAATTCATTGCTTAATATAAAATAAGTAGAAGACATGCATGCGTTCATCATCTTCATAACGTGTCTCATCGTAGTTTTACTTCCTTCTAATACTATCGGGAGATCAACTAGGAAATTCTAAAGATATTCCAGTGCTTTGAGTACTGGTATATTGGTGCACATTGACACCAAATCTAAATTCGCTAGTCTATTGTTTTCATTTAGATCACATTTATCGACAATTTCAGCCAAATTGTATGAATTCATCAATTTATGGTCATAACAGTATGAATATGTTTTTTATTAAGTGACATAGAAACTTTATACATGTTTATTTTTATTTATTATTTAATTAATTTATTTACTTTATATGTTGGGGAGTGTTGGATATTAACAATAATTCTCACAAGGTTACCTGGCTTATGTACCTTTATTATATCCTGCACTCTGGGCACAACTATATCTCTTTGTATGAAAGTGCCACCATGTGCTTGATCTAATTCACCCTTAGCAATCATATTATCGATCAATAATTTAAATACTGTTTGTAACTTATCCGCAGGATCTTAAAGTATTTTAGCTTATACTAGTTTTTCATACATCTTATCATTATAATACGATTGACACATCAGAAACTTTGTTCCCCCTTTATTTGTTTCAAACATATGACATTGTTTGCTATTAACTCTTTTCTGAGACTCGACTTCATACTTTGGTTTGTCTCCTCTTCTTGCTTAACACAGTTGGGCTATGTCGAATTTAAACTTAACCTTATCTTTATCTGAGTCGAATTGCGCTGTTATAAAATCTTTAGTAACTGTCTCGTTTTTCGGTGATTTCTCAATTTGGATAGCTGTACTTAAACTACGATTAAGCATTTCCAGTTGATTCTCAATAAGTTTTATTTTAGAAAGATTTAAAACTCGATTAGTTATATTAGGACTATTCTAAACCGCAGTCCGTCTATAGATGGCCAAATTCACTAACTTTATGTCATGTATGATCTTGTCCTTTTTACTCTTCCTATTACGTACGCTATCACTAAAATCCTCAATAAATTTAAAGTCATCCGCTTGAGTAACGGAAAGTAACAGATCTTATTTTAGTTTTCTCTCTAATCAGTTCCAATTTGCGTTTTTCTAAATCGTGTATTAACTTCTTGATTATTTCAATGCCACCTAATGTTTAAGAGATCTACCTTTAGCATTAAACGAAATGGCCGTTTAAAACATTCATGAATTACGACATTTTATAAACAGATTTTAATAAAACGAATATTTTCCCCTTGCATTACCAATTGCTTCTGTCGCGCAACCTGTTTCGTTTAAATTCTATGACCATTCGTTGCGTTAATTCGAATTATAATTGAAGTGACTACTGCAGTATATAAAACTGATGCTCGTTTAATCGAAAAATCCAATCTAGATTATTTATACGCCTGCAACTCTATCTCGATAGGGTTTTTTAAATAACAAACTAAACTACTCTAAAAGAAGTTCGGATTAGATTCATTTGCAAACGGATAACTTTACCTCAATAATCGAACAAATCAAACAGATTTTCCAAGTACATTTCAAACAGGAAAATAAGAACGTGTCGCGTATTGCGGAAGCAGTTTGATTCAACATATTTCTGTCCAATAAATTGAAAAACGAAATTCTTCAATTAATGGAATGTTAACTGGTGAACTGTTTTTTTGTGCATGAGCTATTGAGTGCAAGTTTTTTCATATTGCTTTCAGATGTATGATGTATATACATAGTCTAATTTAATATTTTCTGCTCTTCTAAATATAATATTTAAATTAACAAATATTTCAGTCTATTAGAGCTCTGACGACGAGAAATTGAATTTCTTTTTTTATTTATATAAACTTGTTTATATTGTAAAGGTATGCTGCAATACACAATGTATGTCCTATTTGAAAATTCTGTCACAAAAAGTGCTTTAAATCAAAATGATGAATGTATTGTTACATAATTAAACGAACATTGATTACGCGAGCGGTGATAACAATTGTTTAAATCAGAGTTACCTGCTTCAAAGAAACACTAATCTCATTATAAATATATATTTTTGCAATTTAAACTATGCATTAATTAACGTAAAAAGGCAATTCATTCAGTAGACCGGTTTCATCCTTTTTGTAACTCTTTTACATACCGTCCAGTATTTGCCAAAGACGCGGCTCGAATCTTAGCACATCTTTTTCAATGACGGACTAATCACTGAGCCACCTTGCCGCACGCTATGCACATTTTTCAGATATAGACTACCTCATGTTTTGGTTAGCATTTTCTACGAGTGAAACCTATATGGAGTTTAAACTAGCCACTCACACTCTGTTATTTACCTGCTATAAATCAGCTACATATTCAAAGACATGCTCTGGTGTAAACAAACATTTCATTGTACAGTATAAAACATGAGATTGACATTCTGTGAATATCTGGAAGGAAAGTGATAGTGTTTACATAGACCAAGAGTCCCACATTTATTGACCAAATATATAGCGCTTTTATAGGCGTAGTGCCGGCTCCTACCGATAAGTCGCCAGGATACATTAAACGTATTTATCCAGGAGATTATATCGCTTGTGAATAAGGACTGGCATATCCTTTAGTTCTATTTTATCTCGTTTGCCATTAGTTACGCAATACTTACTACAGGAATATATAAATATTATTACTTACAACATTAATCTATGTATTAGAAAAGCTCCACTTAATAAAAAGTTTGTTCCAATAATTTAGTATGAATAAAACGTTCAACCCAACTGGTCCTAACACGTGCTATATCAGCAATAGCCTTATACTCTTGTTCCGAACGATGTCATTTGTCAAATCTATGCGCTAATCATGATATTTTACAATGAAACATACTTAAATATTCTTTTTTGCGAAGTCCTAAAATGTATGCATTGGTGTATTGACTATGGTGTACGTGGTAATTTTTAAATTTTGATGGGCTACCTCGCTAAGAATAGGAGACCTATTGAGAATTTCATCTTTGTGTGGCAGTAAAGTATCGGCGTATAGTGCTGGTGTAATTTTGTTTGTTAAGTGTATATTTTATCAAGAAAAAATACATTCATTGGCAGAATAAACTGGAATATCATAATTTATTTCCAAGGTAACGTTTTTGATAAGAATGCCTAGTGCTTCAAGATCATCGAAGATAGGGTAAAGGTTTAAATTTGCATTATATTTTTGTTCTTTGTTCTCTTTGTTTTGCGCTATGATTATACATTTCATAAATTATCTTATAGTGCGGTTAATCGCATTGATATGCACCATTAATATTTATTTCGTGTATGTTTGCAGAAGAACCGAAGCGAGTCCCATTCTCCTACACGATGTCATACCTCTCAGTGTGTTTCAAACTGTTCTAGCAAACGGCCTAAATCGGCGATCAATCTTTCAACTGTGCAACTACGGGAAGGATTTCGCCATAGTGTGCACTACAATGATGTGCCTACTGTTGTGCATGCGAGAAGTGATCACTTAGTCAGTGAGTTGGCTCGTGTGCCTCCTAGGCCGAACTGTGTTTCGCAGCGGAAACAACTTCGTAACACTCTCTTGCAGCGTTCACTGTCCTTCAAGTTGGATACTCGCAACCAATTACTGAATGAATTTATTAATAGCAAAAATAACGGTAAAACATGCTGGTTATAATTTTAATTAATTCTTAAATTCCCAACATAATATTTAAAAAATTGTATGAACATTACGCTCATGACTTCAATTTCTGTGGTCTCTCTCTCACACGAAATAAATGACTGTGAACTGCGTCTTATAAACAATGTTTCTGAAGAGCCTGTGCTGATAAATCAGAGTTAACCAGGCCTCTTTACTGGATCCTCACTGCTGCTAGATTCCAAAAGATTTTCTCCTGTTCAATTGTTTCTAAGCTAACGAAAATAAAGTTTGGTTCGAACTAATGACCGATATTCTGATTTTGAGAATCAAGCCATTCATTGGATTTCGCTTGGTAATCTGACGAGTAGAATATGTATTTCGCTTTCTAAAAAAAGTGACTTGGCTAACGGAAACCGCGACTCTAAACTAGATTTCACTTTTATGGTATATCAAAGAGCGGCCAGGTAGCAATGACCTAAACCAAACCAAACGAACACATTTTAACAAAAAATTCTGGCCTTAATGACTGTATTAGTCATTTCCTTTTTCCGAAGGTTTCGTGTGTTGAAGCGCCTGTAGCCGAAATAATTTTCTGTAACCAAACTTGTTTTCTGCGTCTTGCACTTTTGATTTAATTTTTTATTTACCTATTCAACAGTTGGTGTTAATTGGGTATGAAATCTTTTTTTGAGGCTTCACTCTACATAGGATGGTTCTACCCTATTGGTACTTGCTTATTTCATGTTGGTGTCGATTAGTTGAAACCCGCATGCCGTCAGGCAAGAAATTTCTATAGTTCGAATCTTTTATCTAGAAGTCGTCACCATCGTAGCTGGCTGTCTGAATTGATTTCCCAGCTCCTTGCCTGCACATGGCAAACATGGCATTACTAAAATAAAAAGGTGCATCATAGAAACAAATATTCGTGACAAGGTGTGCTTATTACCCCTTTTAGGTAGACTTTTTAACAGAAAGAAAATTATACAAAGCAATGAACAAATTGTTTTCTTGTTATGCAAACCATTCTCGAATTGCCTGTCAATTTCACCAAGTCAATTGTAAAGTCTATCCACCTTTGCTCCGTTGAGACGTGTGAGATGACGGAACATACCTTATAATTCTTAGACAACTTTATTAATATCGGTTTTCTCTTAGGTTGATAAACGCCATCTTAACATCAGGAAGTATGTATTAGGTGTTGCGAACCTAGTAACAAATTAGTTCAGTTGTGACCAGAAGGATAAACCAAAGGCAGCATGAACAGAAAGTATAATCTCATGCACATTCGTTTCGTGCTTACTGGCGACTCATCAGTAGGAGCCGGTATTACGCCCTTCAACCCTTGGGTGAGGAATTTAGGATAATAGGACGGTACAAATATATAGTGGTTAAAGGGCGTAATACCCGCTCCTACTGATGATTCGCCAGTAAGCATGAAACGAATGTGCATGAGATTATACTTTACGTTCATGCTGTCTTTGGTTGATCCTTCTGGTCACAACTGAACTTATTTGTTACTAGGTTCGCAACATCTAATACATACTTGCATATTTATTAGCTCTGCGCAACCAACAATATTTAACATCAGGAAGTATTAAAAGGGGCATACTTACAAAACGATCAGTTCTATTCGGCCGCTCTTTGATGTGCCATCATTGTCGTACCTAGTTAAGAAATGTGAATTGCATTTACTGGCACACATTATGGGAAAGCCACTTAAACATCCATCGAAATAACACAAATGATATCATTTTATTTATTTATGTACATTCAGTCCCAAAACACTGAATGTATTGCTTATCTATTATTCATTGTCGGAGGTGTAATCTATTCTCAAACTATATATATATATATATATATATATATATATATATATATATATATAAATATATATATATATATATATATATATATATATATAGTTTGAGAATAGATTACACCTCCGACAATGAATAATAGATAAGCAATACATTCAGTGTTTTGGGACTGAATGTACATAAATAAATAAAATGATATCATTTGTGTTGTTTCGATGGATGTTTAAGTGGCTTTCCCATAATCGTTTGAAAACCCATGATGTATATAAATGAAAGATTGTAAAGTGAAGTTTAGTTGTCTCGAAATAAATGGCCACTATCCACTTTGTTATTAATGCTTTTTCTTCATAATAAGAAAAGACAGTGTAATTCGAAGGTACTGGAACATTATATATATAAATATATATATATATATATATATATATATATATATATATATATATACACACACTGGATATGAGGCGTACCCGAGGTGAACGGGTCTTTTTCACACATAAAGCGCATTTCGAGCACGATATAAATAACATTTTTATCGTCCAATTTAATAGTAAAGATTTCTGCTTGTTTTTTTTACCAGTCGCTGTTCATCTTCTTGATTCCTGCCTCTCTGTACCTTTGGTTCGATGATGTTGAACTCATTCGTATTCTTTTGTGTAAATCGTGGTCTTGAGTTTGAATTCTGCTTCGTAAGCGTGGCTCTTGTAAGGTGCCATTTGAGACATTCTAACTATTGATTGTAATTTGTTCGAGCAAATTGACATCACTAGTCCTAATATATTGAAGTATCTATGTATGTATAATTTGTTAGTAGAAAACAGAACAGTACAGATGTTAGATAAATAATATAGGTACCGACATCAAACAGATGAAATCCATAATTGTGATTTGTAGATAAGACAGAAAAAATGGAATGCCGGGGTCTTTAATATAAATGCTAATACCTTTTTCTAATGGAATATATTACAGGATAACGGAATAGTATCAAGTAATGTTTCAACTATTTAAAATATATCACTTATTATATCTCCTATTTCTGAGTTTTTCACTCAAAGCGCTTTTGGATTATAAGGGACATTGTCTATTTTTAAGGAAAATTAAAATTTTAAATGCACTTTATAGTCAGTAATGATTCTGAGGAGCATATGTCGATAAATCAAAGATAACCAGGTCTCTTCAGTGGATCCTCTGTGCTGCTACTCGCATTTTTTACGTATCGGACTATATTTTATAATATTGGGCTTTGCATTGGAGGAGACCCAGAGTTATTATTTGATAGAGCACAAAAACAAAATGAATACATTTTTACATGATAAAACAGAATTTTTTAATTTTGCACAAAATGAACAATGTGCATACGTACAAATAGACACAAATTGAGGTTGCTCCTGCACCATTGAATTTATATGAGTAAGTCTTCAACTATTTTACTGTACCGCTTTCATCATCATCATCATCATTTCCAGCCACACAAAAGTCAAGTGACTAATGTTTCACTGCCATATAACCATAAGTAGTGAAAAAAAGTATATAAGTGAATTTAGATAAATTATTATTGAGATTTACGAGAGAGGGAGAGGGGTAGAGAGAGAAGGAAAACCTTGCTACTATGAGTAAATTTATCAGGATAACTCACAGAAATGAGGCAAACTAAACCTCTCCACAACACCATTATGGCCAAGTTAGCATTCGGGCAAGGCGACATCAAATAGAACAAAGGCAGGAGGCATTCTTGTGTGCATTTTATGAAGAAAGCTAGGCTTTGTTGCGATTGTGGTAGTATAGCTACTTGCCTTAATTAGGGATGACATCACTCGGCGACATCGTCTGGAACATAAAAAGTGGTTTTGAAGAGAGGGAAAAAGTATTCAATTAGTACCAGCCAGGCAAACAAATAAGCTGTTGTCACCACTATCCAGGTTCCGTCGGTTGTCAATCTGCACATTTATTTTTGGCCTTCTAGAAGAATCGTCATCATGTCCAGCCATACAAAAGTCAAAAGTGACTAATGTTTCACTTCCATATAATCATAAGGAGTGAAATATAACATATAAATGAAAACATAAATAATATTTTAGACAAATCAGGATAACTCGCATAAATGAGGCAAACTAAATCTTTCCACAACACCATTGTGGCCAAGTTAGCATTCGGGAAGGGAAACATAAGCAATATAGCTTTCTTGCGGCTTTCAGTGTATCAAGTCATAAACAAAACAAACCTTGCAGCCAACTTTGCACCACTAAGAAAAGGAAATTACAAAGATGATTCTACTACACTTCTGCAACAAGATCGCCACTGAGCTCGATTCTTTGCCATATCGCGAAGGGTTTCTAACCAATAAATTTGATACGCACATGGACTCTATCCTGGCAGACGAGTGGGTTATCTTCTACCCAATTTGGATGTAAGTGACTTCTACTGTTTCTTGTTACTGCCAAAATCTGCCTACCTTGTTTCTTACGCCATTCTGGAGCGTCATGAGAGAACAGAAATCTACTGGGCAATCGAATTGAGGGCATACGCAAAACGTGACAGCCAACGAAGTTGATAGAGCCTTATTGGGTTTTCTAACGAGAAGCACTCACTGGCAGGTCCAAAAATATGTCTACGGAAGTCAACGTTAGTTATTCGTTGTTAGTAAATAACTTGTGATATGCTTCTCAAACAACAATGGTCGTATGCCTGCAAAGTTATGCGTTAATTCGTTATAAACCTTAACGCGACCAGAAGTATTTGTGTAGAGAGCTCGTATAATATTAACAAATTTTGTGGGCACACCGCTTTTCGACAAAATATGGAATAAAACATTGCGATCCACCGAATCAAATGCACCCTTGAAGTCTAGAAAGACGGCTATTGTGGGACGGTGATATAAATGTCTCTGTTCAAGAACTTGCCTTAACGTAAAAATATTATCTATACAACCTCGTCCTGCGCGGAATCCGGCCTGTTCTTCTCTTGTATGTGATTCACGTGAAGCGCTAAGACGACGTAGGATAATCGAAGCAAATAACCTAGATACGACCGGAGTCAAACTTATACCACGATGGTTATCGCACGAATTACGATTGCCTTTTTTGAAGATGGGAATGATGGTCGACTCATTCCAATCAAGTGGTACGGTTTCCTCATTCCATATAGTATGAAAAAGTTTGGTCAACGCTCCTGAAATTATATCGCCACCATCCTTAAACAATCCTGGAAGCAAATCATCGGGGCCTGCGGCTTTGCGGCGTTTAAGAGATAGGATTGCATCGCGTACTTCTAACTCGGATGGTTCTTCGAGACTAACATTCCACACTGTTGATGCAGACATGCTTTCGGGAATCGGAACTGACGCGGGTGCCCAAGAAAATTGATCTTTGAAGTGTTCAGCCCACCTGTCAAGACGACTTATTTTATCGGTTATTAAATCGTTGTTACTATCATTTATAGTTTCACTAACTTTTAATTTTCTCGGACCTGTTGCGCGAATAAGTTGGAACAAACAGCGACTATTACCTGACGCGAAAGCTTCTTCCATTTCTTCAGCCTTTCTGGTCCAAACGTTTTCGAGATCGACTTTTAGACTGCGCTTAAGTTGGCGTCTTATATTGCGACGAGTATTATTATGAGTCGAGCCAGGTGGAATTTGGCGCCTTGTTTCGAGTATCTCCATAGATTTTACAGAGAGCCAATGATTATTTCTACGGGGGCCTGCAATGCCACATACAGTAGTACCTGCATTGTGCATAGTGGAACTTATCTTGGACCAAAGTAAATTCGGATTTTCGCCATCCAGACCAGTTAGATTAGCCTTTAGAATATTTTCATAATTTTGTCGGAAGGACGGTTGTTCGAGTTTGCCTACATCAATTTGGGGTTTATTCTTAATTATTTTCCCGGAAAATTTTAGTGCAAATCTACAACGGATAAGTGCATGGTCCGAGTCGACATAAGTGTTCCAAAAAGAACGACAATCCTGGATGCAACCACGCCATCTATAACTAATTGCTACATGATCTATTTGAGTCCACCGTTGTCCGGGTGCTGGAGGACGCCATGTAGCGCAACGTCTAACACTACGTCTGAAGTTTGTACTACTTAAATATAATCTATGTTCAGCGCAGCTATCCAAAAGCCGTTCACCATTATCGTTGCGCGTCGAGCTTAAAGTGTATCTTCCACCTAAATGAAATTCTGCGTTACTTAAGCGCCCAACTTGAGCATTCATGTCACCCATAACCAGGACTATATCTGAACTTCGTGCTCTACTTAGTAAGGAGCTTAGTTCGGAGTAAAAAGCGTCCTTGCTTTCTTCTGTGCTGCAATCGGTAGGAGCATATGCAGATACAACGAAGAGGCAACGTTGATAACGGTTTTTTGCTTTGATTTTAGTAGATGTATTTAAACGTGCCGCACACAGTCGACTATTTAAAGGGATCCATTCAATTAAGCAAGCTTCAGCTCGTGCGCTAAGGACAATACCAACGCCCCATTTACCGGCTTGAGAGAACTCTGTGGAACCAGATGTTCGAAGCCAATAACGCGTAGATAGGGATGGTGCAACCAGTTCTGTAATGCACGTAGGATCCTGTATTCTGGTTTCAGATACGCAACATATGTCGATTTCTAATTTATCCAACGTACGAGCAAGAGATTCTTGTTGTCCAAGTTGTTTTAATGTTTGCACATTAAATGCGCCTACGTTAAAACCTAACCTAGGTTTAATGAATGATCATCTACTAGAACCATTTTCGATATTTGGCAACCTGATATTGGGCTCAGTGTTATGATCCACACCAACCATATTCATAGTATCTAAAGGAGTGTTATGGTTAAATTGAGAAGAGGAAGAGGAAGGAAATGAGGCAGAACCGGAGGTAAAGTTGCTTGTATACCTTATCCCCATTATTCCAAATTAGAAAGGGGAGATCTGAACAATAGATTTTTTTCTAAATAATGCATGTAAATATTAGCGACTAGGACCGATAATAATTGTCCCATAGGAACATATTTAACTTGTAGGTAGAATTTGTTTTTAAATATAAAGTATGTAGAGAACGTATAGCTTTTAAAACTTCCATAATACTCCTTAACATCATTTTACTACCTTCTAATATTTCTGGTTATTCCGTTAAATAACATTCGACACACTAATTTAACCTGAATCGGAATTTTAGTATTTACTAATAATGTCAGTAAACTGATAAATGTTCTTTAATGTAAAACTTTGAAAAGATGTGTATTTTCTTATTCTACGGCATAGAAATTTTGACATTTTATAATTCTGCACATTCAAAATTTACCTGAGTGGATTATTTTGCTTATGAATCTTTACTAAACCATACACTCTAGAAGGGAGTGTGGCCATGTGTATTAATGAGTTTCCAAGCATTAAATCTAATTCCCCAGACCCAATCATTTGATTGATTAAAGTTTTAATCTCACCTTGTAACTTATGTGTTGGATCCTTATTTACTTTATTATAAACTTCTTTATTTAACTGCAGATATATTTTGTCATTATAATCTCTCTGATTCATTAGCATGTTGTTCCACCTTTATCTGCATTAGGAGGTATTACCTTATTAGATAACAAATTCGACTTACATTTATCCTTTCACAATAATTGTTTGCACGGGTGGTGGTAACAGTTCTTTAAATCAAGTTTGCGAGCTTGAAGTAAACACCAATCCCATTGTATTTACCAGTCGTCGAACAACATAAAAACTACCGCCAGCCGCAACGCACTGACGCGTTTCGACCTTCCTTGATCATCATCAGAGTACGACGGCAAACTGACTATCGAGGATCAAACCGCATTGAATATATATGGAAATCAAATTTAGATATGCGGCTCTCACCTCTAGCAGTCTCGCATACATTGAACTTGACTGGAAATGTCGGCTGCACAATTTCTATGCAGTCACGAACATTAACTGTTTGTAGCTTTCGCCACACACACACACACACACATATATATATATATATATATATATATATATATATATATATATATATATATATATAGGCAATACATCTAACAGTAATTGCTTGCACGGGTGGTGGTAACAGTTCCTTAAATCAAGTTTGCGAGCTTGAAGTAAACACCAATCCCATTGTATTTAACCAGTCGTCGAACAACTTAACAAAACTACCGCCAGCCGCAACGCACCGACGCGTTTCGACCTTCCTTGATCATCACCGGAGTGCAAAACAATTATTGTACAAATTGTATTGCCTATATATATATATATATATATATATATATATATATATATATATATATATATATATATATTCTTTTGAATATGAGTTTAATAAAATTCATTGTACCCTTTTATGTGCAAAAACAACGGAATCTCATCAGATATAAGAAAATTTTTTCTTTCCTGGTCTTCTCAAATATCTACTCATGAACATATCTTTATATATAAATTGGAAAGCAAACAAGATAGCAATACGTGAACAAAGCGAGTGCGCCAAATGAAACTGGATGTGACGCACGCAATTTGATTGGTTTCTATTTTTCGGGCCACTCGCTTTGTTCACGTATTTCTATCTTGTTTTGCTTTCCAATTTGCGGTATATAAAGATATGTTCATGAGTAGATATTTGAGAAGACCATGCGAAAGAAAATTTTCTTATATCTGATAAAATTTCTTTTTGTTTTTGCACATAAAAAGGGTACAATGAATATATATATATATATATATGTGTGTGTGTGTGTGGCGAAAGCTACAAACAGTTAATGTTCGTGACTGCATAGAAATTGTGCAGCCGACATTTCCAGTCAAGTTCAATGTATGCGAGACTGCTAGAGGTGAGGCCGCATATCTAAATTTGATTTCCATATATATTCAATGCGGTTTGATCCTCGATAGTCAGTTTGCCATCGTACTCTGATGATCATGGAAGGTCGAAGCGCGTCAGTGCGTTGCGGCTGGCGCTAGTTTTGTTATGTTGTTCGACGACTGGTTAAACACAATGGGATTGGTGTTTACTTCAAGCTAGCAAACTTGATTTAAAGAATTCATAACTGTGTTTGAATTTTTTGTTTTTCGGTCGTGTGGTCCTGTAGATGAAACAGGAAATAAATATATAAAAGTTAAAAGGAATACTTAACAACATGAATTCACATTTAATAGGAAATTTAGAAACATTCAATCAATTTTAACAAAAGTGGGGTACACAGAGCATAATGAAATCTCATTTAACCATATATATATATATATATATATATATATATATATATATATATATATATATATATATTGTCAGTAGAAACTAAAAAATTGCATGTGGTAATAAAAGCATTTTAATGAGTAGACCGGTTTCATCCTTATATGGAAATTGTCAAGTGTTTACCAGAAATATCCGTGAGCGGAGCTCGAACTTTGGCATGTTTACTATGGAGTCTCTCACATCCACTGCGCCACCCCATCCGCACACCACAGACATTTTTTTAGTAATATACAAAATTTTGCTTTGATTATTTTAATCAAGGTTGCGATCTTGATATAAGCACCTGATCCATTAATTACCCACATATGCCAGCATAAACTTAGAATTGTATAGTGTAGAAAAGGCAATTAATCCAGTAGATCGGTTTCGTACTTATTTGGAACTCATCATGTCCTGGCCAGAATTTGCCGCGGATAGAACTCGAACGTGGGCATGTCTGCTTCGTCCAATTTTTCCATATTCCTCACCCAGATTCCCTAGCGGATTCCGAAGCAGACGTGCCCATGTTCGAGCCCTGTCCGCGGCAAATTTTGGCCAGTACATGAAGAGTTCCCAATAAGGACGAAACCGGTCTACATGATGAATTGCCTTTTCTACACTAAACGATTCTTAGTTTATACAGGCATATGTAAGTAATTAATGAGTCAGGTGCTTATATCAAGACTGCAACCTTGATTATAATTATTTCATTAAATGCAGAGAAAGTTCCAGTTTTAGAATATTTATTACCCTATCTAGCTGAAATGGTAGTCTGAATCTACATCATTTAGGTAAAATATTATTTTTTAAACATAATTTCAACAATGAGGTATATTCCACTTGCCTTACAATTTGTATTGGTTGAACAGTCTGATCACTGTCCCGTCGTATTTCTGTTTTAAGTAATGCTTAAATGTTGTTGTATCTTGCCCAGCGCTGTCCTTTTCTTGTTTTTATTCCGCCTTTTTCTTGTGCGGGTCAATTGATAGCACTCGTAGGTCGGTAAAAATATTGAATCCTTTCCATTATATCCGAATTGCAGTTAATCTTTTTATTTTCACATTGTAAGTGTTGACGTGAAAAATCCGATTATGCGCTGTTTTGTTGTGCGTCAATATGTCAGTGCCTAGTATTTCAATAAACATTTTTGACAACTATTTTCTGCTCATGGAAAATAACAAAATTCATTTTTTTCAAGAGAACATAGCACCTGCTCAATCGGTTACCGTCTGTAAGTCAGCCGTATCATCATCTACGTGCTCTGTATCGACAATTTCCGCGTCACAAAAATCCTCTTTGACGACACCTCTTTTTCCTCACAACACGGAGCAATCGCAGAGAAAACGAAAAAGTAATATTGTTGGTCGTCGAGTACGTGGCCGCCAATCCAATCGCTCTTCGAGCGTAGTAGATAGATTTGTGCAACAAGAACCAACGGAAACTTCGACAGTTGACGTGCCAACCAGCGCAGCAATAATCGATAAAAATGTTGAAAAAATTAGTGATATAAATTGCATTGACCGAAATTCTTGTGATGATGCGGATAGCACAAATTCCAGCTTCACTAAACGTCTTCATTTAAAACGACGAAATCATATTCGTCATACGTCTACATCGTCACTTAGCATGTCATCATATTCTACATTTTCGGGAAAACACAGTTTGAAGATACCAAATGCAACCATGGCGAATTCGAACCATATGCATAATGTACCCACGAGGTAAGCATGTAAAGTGAGACAGAAAATGTGGGTATGTCATAATTTATGTTGATGGCGATGAAGGCCATAGTTTATGGATTTGCTGGAGTAACGGGTGTTCAGAAATAGTTGTAATTCTCAATTTGGTGAACTTTAGCATACATTGAAATCCATTGTGTTGGTACCATGTACCGACTCGACAACCACAGTGTTGGTACCATGTACTTTTTCGATATTATAATTTTGGCATCGGGTACTCTTTACAGACTCGGCATATATATATGTCATATATAGTGAGTTGGCTTTTAAGTAGCATTGTCGAAGACTTTATATGAAGTTAGCTTCACTACTGCAGGTTTACACATTCGTATAGGAGATTGTACCGTCCTATTTTCCCACATTCCTCACCCAAATATATAATGGGTAAAGGGCGTAATACCGGCTCCTACTGATGAGTCGCCAGTAAGCACGAAACGAATGTGCACGAGATTATACTTTCCGTTAATGCTGTCTTTGGTTTATCCTTCTGGTCATATTTGAACTAATTTGTTACTAGCTGCACATCACCTAATACACGACTGCATAAATATTAATTTTCCGCCACAAACATTATCTGCTGATCTAATTATTTTACCTAGTCACACAACATAGTGAAGCTATCGTCAGACAATTGGACGACTAATACAGTTTTAATGTCACGTGTGGTAACTTTATCTAGTTATATTTAACTACCTACTGGTGTATGTTTAAAAGAATAACCATACATAAATACGTAAGCAAAGATCTAATTGTCACAATCAGAGAGCTTCATTAAGCCGGAGTCAATAAACCAGAAGGAACTCTGCGTCTTCGTTGGAGATTTTAAGAGCCAGTCAAGGCTCGTATATACTTAGTGTATATACTTAGCGAATAATGGCGTAAACTCAGCTCCGGATTCAAAGTGGTGGCATTGGAATCAACTTCCTAACTTTCCTGGAGTTTTTGTGTCTTTCAATACGGCCTGTGATGATCGCCATCAGTGGCATCTTTTTTAAAAATACATTTTTTACTGTTAATAAAATTAAGGCCAAAACCGGACATTTATGAGGCTAAAGTTAGTAGATGACTCATGCCACAAGACATTTATGTTTCCATTTTTTTATTATTATAATTATAATCCAACCCGATCAAAGACAAAACAAAATTGGAAATTGTGATAAATCGGATCTTTGTGGAACTGACAGTGCACAGCTATTACCCGCGTACGCAAAACGCGGCATTGGAATATATCAAGCTAGCACGCAGTCAACATTCAAAAAATACTTGAGTATTTATGTTTCCATTTGCATTTTCTCGGTGTTATTGAATTTTATATCGTTGCCTTTTGATTCCCTAACAGTTTCAAAAATCCAATGGAGCCCAGCGACTAAATTGCAGCTCAGGATACGAACTTCTTCGGCACTATTTATTTTGCTTGATTTGCAGATATTTATTATTACTTTAATGCATGAGATCTAGCGCGCCCAGTTAGCTAATATTTTCCTGAAGGATATTCCAATATCCGAATAAACAGAAGACATATTTTCACGTAAGAATTTGCTGTGTTAATCAATTACTCGTTGATGGGTGCCTATACTTGGCACTAAACGCAGTATTGCATTAATCCAGTTATTTTTGGGTGCATTATGAAATAATTGTTATCAATAGCCCCTAAGCACAAAACTGATGTATAAATAGGAGCATATTTTTTGTTCAAGCTGACCACATCATACATTCACAGTTAATCCAGTCCTCGCATACGCAATTATATATATATATATATATATATATATATATATATATATAATATATATATATATATATAATATATATATATATTCTTTTGAAATGCGAGTCTTTAATAAAATTCATTGTACCCTTCCTATGTGCAAAAACAAAAAGAAATTTTATCAGATATAAGAAAATTTTCTTTCTCATGGTCTTCTCAAATATCTACTAATGAACATATCTTTATATATAAATTGGAAAGCAAAACAAGATAGAAATATGTGAACATAGAGCGAGTGTGAAAAATAGAAACCAATCAAATTGCGTGCGTCACATCCAGTTCAAGCTCAATGCTTGTACGTGCTTCTTCTGCTTACATAAATCCGGCTGCAATTTGTTTATCCATAAGGCTTCGTATGTGGCTAGCTCCCTTTTGTTTTTGCATTTAGTAATTACTTTGAATGCTACGTCTGGAGAACATACGTGCGATGTTTCGATGATGTGTTGCGCAATAGCAGACGTGTATTCACCATTTCGATTTAAAACAGGCGTTTAAGTTGCAATGTTCTCTCATTCGAGTAATTAACCGTCTGGTCGATCGGCCTACGTAAGTTGATCGACAATTGCGCATAGTATATTGGTAAATAATATTTGATATCAACATTAAGCTGTTATCCTTTATTCAACACTTGTTCAATTGTAGTGCTGCATTAAATGTGCTCTCCTAATGCTTTCAAGTTTCATCGGAAACTGCATCCCCCTCAAATGGGTGTTGGTAGACTGTTTCTTTTCTGGCCCATAATACGTCTGTTTCTGTTAACTCCCCTTTTAATAATTGATTCAATTAAGTGTCTGGGATAGCCATTAGACATTAAATCGTTAATTGCTTTCTTATATTCATTTTCTTTAGAATCTTGACTAACCAACCTGTCAATTCTTGAAAAGCAACCACGAACTGTTGATAATTTATATTGAAATGGCACAAAACTGCTGTAATGCAAATACTGTGCAGACCATGTTGGTTTATGGTAAATTGTTCTGTTTAATTTACCATTAGTTTCTTTCTTTAATAGTACATCTAGGAAAAGGCAGACAGTCATCTTTCTCGTGCTCTGACGTGAAGCCGATATTCTTATGTGCTTTGTTGAAACTTTTGAAGCAATGTGCGTGATTGCGACCTGTTCTTCAAGTACAAGAAATATATCATCCACGTACCGTATATATTGAGCACATTTACTTATGTCATTCTTTAATGATGTATTTTCTAGGTGCCCTAGAAAAATCTCAGCCAACACTGGAGATAAGGGGCTTCCCATTGCGACACCATCAGTCTGTTTGTAGATGTTTCCATTAAAACGAAATCGTACGTCTTTCGTGCATAATAAGATAAGCTTGCGTAGAGTTTGACCTGGCACCGGCGATGGTAATATATCGTGTTCTACCGCTTTGACTATAATGTCAATGGTTTCATCAATTGGAACATTTGTAAACAAAGACGTAACATCAAAAGATACCATAATCTTGTTTTTAACATTTATATCTTGAATTTTGTTTACAAACTCAAACGAATCGGCAACCGAATGATTACCTAGTAGTTTACGTAATGGTTCAAGTAAACGAACTAGCCATTTAGCTAGTGCATGAAACGGAGAATTTACCATCGATAAAATTGGCCTCATAGGACAACCTCTTTTGTGTGTTTTTGGTAATCCGTACATTATTGGTGTAGATGATCCAACTGGCTTGAGCTTCTGTGCAGTGGCCTCATCAATAAAACCGGCATCTGTCAAAATCTTAATTTCATTAATTACTTTGCGCTCCACCTTGTCTATTTCATCTGATTTATCGTCTAGACGTGTGAATTTTGTATTGTCATTTAACACGTTTTCCATCTTTTGTACGTATTCAGATTTGTCCATTATAACTGCGCTCTTTCCTTTATCAGCGCGTAGTATTTTGATGTCTGCATTTCTGCTGATATTTCTAAGTGCATTTAGATGCTGCTTTGTCAACGCATGATAGAACACGATATATTACCATCGCCGGTGCCAGGTCAAACTCTACGCAAGCTTATCTTATTATGCACGAAAGACGTACGGTTTCGTTTTAATGGAAACATCTGTAAACAGACTGATGGTGTCGCAATGGGAAGCCCCTTATCTCCAGTGTTGGCTGAGATTTTTCTAGGGCACCTAAAAAATACATCATTAAAGAGTGACATAAGTAAATGTGCTCAATATATACGGTACGTGGATGATATATTTCTTGTACTTAAAAAACAGGTCGCAATCACGAACATTGCTTCAAAGTTTCAACAAAGCACATAAGAATATCGGTTTCACGTCAGAGCACGAGAAAGATGACTGTCTGCCTTTCCTAGATGTACTACTAAAGAAAGAAACTAATGGTAAATTAAACAGAACAATTTACCATAAACCAACATGGTCTGCACAGTATTTGCATTACAGCAGTTTTGTGCCATTTCAATATAAATTATCAACAGTTCGTGGTTGCTTTTTCAAGAATTGACAGGTTGGTTAGTCAAGATTCTAAAGAAAATGAATATAATAAAGCAATTAACGATTTAATGTCTAATGGCTATCCCAGACAATTAATTGAATCAATTATTAAAAGGGGAGTTAACCAGAAACAGACGTACTATGGGCCAGAAAAAGAAAACCGTCTACCTAAACATCCCATTTAAGGGGGATGCAGTTTCCCGAATGGCACAAAAGAAAGTTGAAGCAGCATTGACACGCACATTTAATGCAGCCAAACTACGAGTGTTATTTAGGGTAACACACTTGCCTTTACCAGCAATCAAAGAGAAACAGCCGTTAATGTCGATATCAAATATTATTTACCAATATACATGCGCAAGTTGTCGATCAACTTACGTAGGCCGATCGACCAGACGGTTAATTACTCGAATGAGAGAACATTGCAACTTGAACGCCTGTTTTAAATCAAATGGTAAATACACGTCTGCTATTGCGCAACACATCATCGAAACAACGCACGTATGTTCTCCAGACGTAGCATTCAAAGTAATTACTAAATGCAAAAACAAAAAGGGAGCTAGCCACATACGAAGCCTTATGGATAAACAAATTGCAGCCGGATTTATGTAAGCAGAAGAAGCACGTACAAGCATTGAGTTTGAACTGGATGTGACGCACGCAATTTGATTGGTTTCTATTTTTCACACTCGCTTTGTTCACATATTTCTATCTTGTTTTGCTTTCCAATTTATATATAAAGATATGTTCATGAGTAGATATTTGAGAAGACCATGAGAAAGAAAATTTTCTTATATCTGATAAAATTTCTTTTTGTTTTTGCACATAAGAAAGGTACAATGAATATATATATATATATATATATATATATATATATATATATATATATATGTATATGTATATATCGTTACAAGTTTTACCGTTTTTGTAAATATGAGTAAAACAAGTAACTTCGCAATTCGGGGAATAACATTTATTAATAAATCTTATTTCTACCAGTATCTACAGTCATTATTCTGGATTCGATAATATTTTTCTTCGTCTAATCCTAACTGTACAATTGTCATAACCAGTCCCGTCTTAGCTTTGTCTGTCTTTGTTTTGCTCAATTTGGACCATTTCTCTTGCGTAACGTCATATGGAGTGAAATCGCTTTCATTGTGAGTGTGTCGTTTTTTAAGGCACAGGTTATTTTTGAAGGCCTGTATGTTTTGTTTTTTTTGTAGTTCATTTTAATTTCTTGAATTAATTTCTGCACATTTAAGCAAGAGTTAAGCTTATTAATTGCAATAGCTTCTAAAGACAGAAGCATTTTTCCATTTTTGCCTTTTACAGAACTTAAAAATTGTTACTACTAACAGCATTACCTGTGAATATTACATGTTCACAAATTGCTGATTTTTGTGCAGGAGCTGCACTCTTTTTGAAACATTTTTGGAGGTGCTGATTTATTTTATTTTCGAGCCTCCTTTTTATCTGCCGATGTACTGAGCGTTGCAGACACATTGAAATTTGTATACAGATAAAGGTGTTGACGTCACATAAAGGCCATCTTTTTCATTAGGTCGCATAAATTTTGTTTTGGTGAACACAACTCTCACCTTTATAGACGGAAACGGCTTTAGTCGCTCCAATTACTTTTCTTTTAAAGATCTCAGCTTTAAGATCATCTCCAAAGCGAAAACTTAGCGTTAATCTCTGGGGTATTTTGTTTTTCTCCAAATTGGTCTCGATTTTGTTGCATTGCCGCAAATTATATTCGATAAACCACTCTGGATAGCCATTATTTCTCAAAGTTTCGCGAAGCAGGTTTAGCTACAATTCAATGTTCTTCGTAACCAACCACATCTTTCCCGTAAAACCATATGATTTGTCATCGCTTTTATTTTGAATATATATGTGTATATATAGCAATCTCAAGTCTCAGACTTTACCAACGACATCAATTGTCACATAAGCAACAAGAGGAGCAGCAACAAAATGAAATGGGCAAAAGAATAGGCAAGAAACAGATGCGCCGCAAAGCAAGAAATGCCTACGGGCTTAGCTAGAACAAACGTACACTTAGGAAAAACACATGTGGATTATGTAGAAACAAGGTAAACAAAAAAGCAAGACCATCTGCACTAGAAACAAAAGTGAACACTTTCCTCAAATAAACAGTTTTGCCAAACCTAACTAGGCAATTAGCTGACACTGTTATACGTGCAGAACCAAATGTTATAAAAGACATCAACTTTTCAATTCAAAATCCAACTATCCATACGTGGCATCTAATACGACATCAACAAACTTTCATTCGTTCAATTAAAAATTAATACGAGCTTAAAGTATAATTTAAGGTTTTTTGTAAGTAGGCTTTTGTGATTTAGTTCTATCAAGATCTTTAAAAAATATGCACAATTTAACTTACTTTCGCCCATTCAACGAATCTGTTTTTCGTCCTACCGAATAATTAAAGATTAATATATTGTTTATAGGATTATTCCTTGCGTTCTCCCCGAACGACAGAAACTTCATCTTCTTTACGGATAGGCACACAACGCATTTTACATTTATTAAGTAAGTCCTTGGATAAAGGCGCACTCATGTATCTCCGACCTATAGTTTTTTTTAAATTTTGGGCCTTTATATATGGTTTGTTGCGATGAGTTAATATATACGCAATTGTTTGTTAGGTATTACGTACATAGTGACATATTATTTAAAATAGGACCAGATAGATATATTCTCAAGTACACATACTTGCTGGCGACTCATTAGTAGGAGCCAGTAATTTGCCTTAAATCCTCTACATATTAGGCCAAGAAACGTATTAGAGACTAGGTATGAAGACCGGATATTAGGAAGACAATTCAAAAATACTTTTAGAATTAAAATAAATATAAATATATCTGTCCTGGATTGAGGATACCACATTCGCCACAAAGTTGTGCTTTACTCCTGTGCGTATTGTGTCAACCCTGAAGATGAGACTGGAAATGAAGTCTCGAAAATTTGGGAAAAGAACAATGGAAAATCTTGTTCCAACGTCATTTTCAGACAATCAGCTGATGGAAGGCTTAAAAAGAAGGGACAAGTGAGAACCCATCAATCGAAGCCAATAATCAGAGCACCTGAAAATGATCAAAATTCAAGATTTTACCGACCTAAGAGTGCTATCAATTGTCCCACACAAGAAAAATGCGGTCAAATCCACAACAAGAAGGACAGCACTGCGCAAAGAGATTCAACATTTAATAATGGACGTTACTTTTTGTGGTATTTGAAAGTGCGATTTCAAAGCCAACTCATTATATGTAATGTACGCAGAGCCTGAAGTAAATACCAACACAATGGTATTGCAATATAAGAAAAGTATTGGTCTTTTTCTGATGAATTGCCGATAAGCACGAAACACATGTGTACATGGGATTATACATTTAATTTTGGTTAATTTTGGTATATCCTTCTAGTTCTATTTGAGTTAATTTGTGTATAGTTAAGCGATAGCTAATATATAATTAACGATTTGTTACTGGAGTATACAATGGTTATTATTTCAAATATATACTTTTTCAGTATAAACAATGAATTGCCTAAGATTATATAAACAATTCATTCAATAGACCGTTATATATATATATATATATATATATATATATATATATATATATATATATATATATCAGTTATCCTATGCACCTTTTACTTGAATAATTGGATTTATGTATTTCTTTACTTCCGTTGGATAGTGCGAACACAGCTTCCGGCTTTGATAATTTGGTTAATCTGTTGTCTTTGAACAAAAATTCAACTACAAGCAAAGTAAAGGACGTGTTTAAGAATAAGCTGTTGCGCAACTCTTCGTTATCACGATCGTCATTGGGCGGTAGTCACATGCGTGCATCGTCATTGGTGCCCTTAAAATGGCCCGACGTCGTTGACATTTCACCTTTGGATTTTAGTCAGTCATCACAGCTCCGCCTTAAGTCAGTTTGCGTGCTTCAGCTACATCGGTGCACAGTTTACGCTGGAGGGTATGTATTGCTTGAACATTTCGTTGAATCAAATTTGTAGATACTTTACCTTGCGAAAATTATTCTTATCTTTACACACAAGAATGTTACTATCAGTCTTTTTCAGTATATTTTTTAATTTTTTTCACGTGGGACTTATGTTTCAGCTTAACAGGCATATCTGATTAATTGCTTCGTGTGCATGAATGCCACAATTTTTTAGTAATCTAGTAAAAGATAACGTTTTTATAATTTTTAAAATATTTATTGTATATTTTGTTAGTAACGCTCGTAGTATCGATGGTGCCGCAGTTATGTAAAAACACTGTTTTCTCTTTTCTGCTGAATGAGATTGTGCTTTTTGCGGCATCTCACGGTTATTGTTTTACCAATAATATATTAATCTCAATGGTGCTAACAACGTGATATGTCTTGTTGATGAATTTAAAATTATGAACGTCTATTTAAACGTGTTCATTTTTAGTTTTTTTCTCTGTCATTAGATTGTATATGTAATCTTTGCAATCATTGTTCGTGGTTCACCCACTCCAAATTAAAGTTTTTGCTGTTATGTTTCAAATCTTGATTTAAACTAATTAATATTTCGCCATTGTTCCCATTAGTAGGTTTTCTTATTCGTCACATAAATGAACTGCTAACATTCTTCAACATCTGTACTTTTTGTGTTATTTGCACATAAGTAATCCAGTTTCGTACGTGTAGAACATGTTAAATTAATTTGACAACGTCATGTAGCAGGCGAGCTGTACTTTTATTTTAAACGTATTGAATTTTCGTTAGAAGTTATTTAATTAGTATCTGAATTTGTATCACAAATATGATTTAAACCAATCATTAATTGTGTGGGTGGTGAAGAAAATTATTAAAATTGAGTCGACGAGATAAAAAAACACACATCGCATTATATATATATATATATATATATATATATATATATATATATATATATATATATATCATGCAGGACGTATGGCCCAATGGATAGAATCCAAAACTTTGATGCATATTTTCCCCGGTTTATTGGATGATATTGCCTTTCCCGAATGCTAAGTTGGCCCTAATGGTGTTGTGGAGAGATTTAGTTTGCCTCATTTCTGTGAGCTATCCTGATAACTTTACTCGTAGTAACTGGGTTTTCCTTCTCTCTGCCCCCTCTGCGTAGTTTAAAATGTTCCTGAATTCGCATTATTAATTTAGGCCGATTCTACTTAATTTTCTGAAAAGCTGTCGGTTGTGCATAAATAAACATAGTTGGACTATTTGGTTGTAGATTTGATTATTTACAGTTACGTTTATGAGATGCTTTGCTAAGAAAAATTATTGATTTTGCAATATTATCGTCTGTCTTAGTTTAACATATATTGAAGTTGCGACTGTACTGTATACATAAAAAGCTCGTGCTTTCCAGATGATACATTTATACATCTTCCAGGAGGGGTAAATGGTAGCTTCCCATAGCTAAACTATTGATCTAACGGTAGTAGTTCCCTTCAAATGTAAATAGCATGTTTTTGTACATCCTTATATGAGATCTTTGATATCATTTGTGTCTATAGGAAAATCTTGATACTCATATTTAATCAGGTCGCATAAGATCGTCTTTGGTCGTAAATAAGGTTGATACGACAAAGGAGATCATTTTGTTTTGTAGAACGTTTTTTTCCTCTTCAGATCATCTGCTAACTCGATAGGGTCCTTGATTGTGTTCATGTCTATGATATTTCATAATTGTTGTAGTAGTCTTTAGATAAACTTAACTGGTTAATGTTGTGGTGCATTGATCATAGAACATGATGGGCCACATCGGAGGAGCTCCTGAGGCTGTCACATCCTTATTTACGAATGTTCCACTAGACTATCTCGTGTGACCTTTAGACATCAATGATATCCAGGACCTCATATTTGCATGTATGAAAACGTGTAATTTACATTTGAAGGAAAGTAGTTCCGTCAGATCAATGGTATAGCTACATTGCACCCCTCCTGGCAGATATATATATATTCCAGCTTGAGTTTTCACCTTTTTATTTTCTGAAGCATGTTTAATTACTTCGAATGAAGAATTTGAACTTGCGAGAAACCTTAATCCCAATTTATTTAACCAGTAAAAAAACAGCAAATCTAATATCGGTTGCTCGTTCTGGCGCGTTGCGACCTTTTTTGACGATCATCAGAGCACGTCAGCACACTGATTGATAAAGATCCAACCGCAATGTATATATAAAGTATAGAAAATCAGATTTGCTCTCGCCCATAATTATCTCACATACATTTTTCCTGATCGAAAATTTCGGCTGCACAATTTCTATGCAATCACGAAAAGAACAATTATTCAGATTTTCGCGACATTTATGCAAGCTGCACAATAGCTGACTCCGCAAGTGGGGATAGCAATTTTTAAAATCAAGTTTGCGAACTTGAGATTACCACCACAAATATCTTATTAAACTAGCTACATAACGCGTTGCTGTGGATTTGACCGCATTTTTCTTGTGCGGGACAATTGATAGCACTCATAGGTCCATTTTCAGATGATGTAATTTTTGACCTCAATTGATGGGTTCTCACTTGTCCCTTCTTCTTTAAGCCATCAATTAGCTGATTGTCTGAAAAGGACGTTGGAACAAGATTTTCCATTGTTCTTTTCTGTTGCGGTTTGCCGATACTTCAAAGGGAAACGAAAATTTAAGCTTTATTTATTTAGAAAAACTTCAATGTATTGTTTATTCTTACGAAAGACATAACTTTATAGGCGTTGCTATTTCAATATAATTTGTACAACTTTCACAATTTTTTAAACGTTTCTTATACATTACTGATTGTTTAATCAATAACTCCGTGTGTAAAATAGCTACAATTGTTTATTTTAACTTTTATCTGGTTTACTTTTAAATTGTGACGTTTGAGGTCTGAAACAGGTAGCTAAGACGCTTGGAATACTTTCTGTTTTTGCTTTCTGTTAATTTGTTCGTAGAAGTCGTTACGTCTCCGCAGAACGTGTATATCCTGAAGGTGATTTGTCTGATGATGATATCATTGTGGCTTCTGCCGACAAGCAGCTAAGACCGGCCTCTGTGGGTAAGTCTATTAAATAGAATTATATTCCTCCTTCATGTTGACTGCAATTTATGGATTCTTTAATTGGTAAACTTCGACACAGCGTAGCATTTAGGCGATAAGATAGATAAGATATTTTGAATTCTACCACATCTAGAGAAAGCAATAAATTCCCATCTTCATATAATATAAAAGACGTCAACATATGTAAAGGCGGACGAATGCAGGTATTTTGCTTCTGTTCGTGTTTCTGAATTAGCAATCATGTTTGTAATTTAAATTAACATTGTTTTCGTGTGCTGTGATAACAATTTCTTTTAATCAAGGTTGCCATCTTGATATAAACACCTTACCCATTATGTACCTTCATTTGTCAGTATAAACTAAGTATTGTATAGTGTGGCAAAGGCAATTTATTCAGTAGACTTGTTTCGTTATTATTGGGAATTCAGAATTAGCCGCTGATATGGCTTGAACCGGGACACATCTGCTTCGGAATCACGCACTTTAAATACTGATCCACCCTGTCGCACACTACACAAAATTTTCAGTTATATGCTAACTAATGTAAATCGGTTAGTCTTGTTTAAGTGAAGCTCATTTGGCATCCATTTAGACCCAAAGCTCCAACTAACCATTCTAACCATCTGTCAATATTGAACAAAGATCACACTACATGGAGTAGTGATATTGAAATGAAAATTTATATAATTAAACAAACATTCGTTGCTTGGTTTTTGATTACAATCAAAGGTTAAGATCTTGATATAAACACCACCCATTAAGTACATACATTTGTCAGTATAAACTAAGCATTGTATAGTGTAGAAAAGGCAATTCATCCGGTAGACCGGTTTCGTCCTTATTGGGATCTCATCACGTACTGTCCAGAATTTGCCGAGGACAGGGCTCGAACCTGGGCACGTCTGCTTCGGAATCTGGTACTCTAACCACAGAGCCACACTGTCGAACACTACACACAATTTTGAGACATATAATAACTAATGTAACTCGGTAAGCCTTTTTTCTTTTATGTGAAACTCATATGACATCCATTTAGACCAAGTCCCAACTAACCATCCCTAAACTGCCATTAATGAACAGACGCCACGCTACATACATTATACTTGACTGAAAATGTCGGTTGCACAATTTCTGTGCAGTCACGAACATGAACTTTTTATAACTTCTTTCACACATATATAAGTTAGATAAGTAAATTAGTTACTAGGTGAACAAAGAGAATTTAAGTTATGAATAAACTTTTTTAAGTAGTTAACTATTCTTGATTTATCTAATATGCTCTCTATCTTAGCTTTGTGTATGCTTATAATCTCAATCACGGGCTTGTTATAACATTACCACTACTATTTAATAGTTATTAATAAACGAATTTTTACAAACTTACTTTATTTACCAGGAAAATAAAGGTTACCTTATCGACATACGTCTTCAGTTGACAAAAACTGTTCTTTTATATTTATTATTCACCTATTTGCTCTTTCGTCATCACTTTATATCTAATTGCTTGTTTGGACATTGCTTTTAGCTATTTGTCAACTTCCAGCCGTCGATTCCGCGTTGGATAATCCAGAAATTTCGGAAAACGAGAAAATGTTTACCGTGAGTTTATTTTTATGAAATAAAAATTTTATGGTAATTGCCATGCTCTGAAATTTGTACTTTACAGAAATATACTTTTTTGATGGTAGAACCCAGCTAGATTGATCATTCAATCTGCTACACTATGTTTTGGTCCTCGGTTATAAACTTGACTGTCGGCGGAATCGGAACCTGCAACCGTTTCGTTCTGTAAACTGATTTGGCAAAATTTTCGTCATGCGAACCACATTGTTGCCATTTTCAACTTGAAAATCAAATAATATTTGATCAAATGTGAATTGCTATAGCAGGATTTAATTTTATTCATACATATATTCGGTATAAGTGAAACGTAACTACCACTAAACTATATTATACCAGCATGACATACTGGTGTCTCATTGCAGCATAATCACCAAATTCATATTAATTTATGGGCTTGAATTGGTTATTAGTCGCTTTCTTCTAGTTTGAATTTGGGACTGTTAACATAATAAAGGCACATTGACCATCAAAACAAGAGTAAGTTCCAATATTGAGTAATGGAAACATACATAGTGTAAGTTACCGCATGCAATTAATCTGTTGGATCGTGGTTTCGTTTCTATGTTGCAATTCTTTAGTTTTAGTCATGATTACCCGTATGTTCGAGGCATTTTTACTGAAATGTTATATAAATTCCATAATTAGCCTGATGTCCACCATTTAATGACGCATTCAGACTGGATAGTTGGATACTAACGTAAGCTCTCCCGTCAAACTTAGATGTTATATAACGTTGCATGGTGTGCGATGTGCAAGAAACGTAGGTTTTGCGTTATTCCTATAATCCTGATTAAATAGTGATTTAGTTTATCCACATCGGCAGTTCTGGCTACCAATAGCTGCTAAATAGAGTAGGAACATTGTTCTGGTAGACAGTTTACGTTTGCTTTCTTATGCAATTGTGAAGTTAAATTAACAATGCATATATAAATACACTTCTCAAGTTGTATTCATATATATTACCAAATTTAATTCATCTACTAGTTCGGTTTCTTCTTTATTGTGCACTCCCAATATGCAATTATTTAAATCAAGGTCGCAAGTTTGGTATAAAAAAATAATCCAGTTATATATAAATTTGTTAGTATAAACTAAGCATTGTATAGGTTAGCAAAGTAATTCTTCCAGTATACCTGGTTTGGCCTTATTTAGACCACTCCAAGTACTTCAAGTATTTTTCCGTGGACGACGCTCGAACCGTGACATCTTTGTTTCGGTGTATGTGACTTCCCACTGTACTGAAGCCATGTTGGATCTCTTTTTCAATTTAAAGTTCCAACTGGCCATCCACAACCTACCATTACAGAGCATAAATCACGCTACTTGCGTAAAGGCTAAACAAAAAACTAATTAATATATAACTGAAAATTTTATGTATTGTACGGCAGTGCGGCGCAGTTAATTGAGATATAGACTTGGATTAGATAGACTTCAGTCCGCATTTTAAAGTGCACAAAAGTTTACATATATATCAGTCAAAACTTGAAAAGAGGAAACGTAGTTTAACATGGGGCTTGGAAAGGCCCTTGGTAATGCCAGTGTACCAATAAATTGTTTTTACTTTCACATTACTGGACAACGTCGAATTATTGACATCACTTCCAAATAGAGAAGCCTACTGAAATACAGCTTTAATTGAAATTTAAAGCGCTCTGTTGGTACGTCGCAATTCTTACAATACAAAACAGGTTTAGTTATAGATGCACGTGCAGTAACAACCAGGCTGGTGTGTGCTCGACAAGCGTCAATTCACGATTCTGTATTATTTACCTACATATCATTGCTCACAGGAACAATTACAATTATTGATAAGATAAGGTGCAGATTTCAGTTTTGTATTTTTTATTTCACACTAGATAGATATTGTTTGGTAGTGGAAGTAACCAAAGCTAGGTCAGCTGCAAAATATGTAAATGGCAGAACGGAACGCAATATTATGGGCTTCCTTGCTTCTTCAACTTTGTATTGTAAGCTAATATACACAGGCTTCTTATCAGCAGTCCAAACATTCGCAACTGATTTTATTATATCTTTATTTTATACTTATCTATAAAATGTGCTGAGTAACCTTTAATGATAAGAATTACACACATAATCAAAATCAGTCTTAATTAAGTTTTTTTCCATTTCAGTGGGCAGTAGCTTTGGAAATGAAAATATTGTGCTGTCATTATTTTCGTATGGAAAACTGATGTTCGCACTGTGAC
Source organism: Eudiplozoon nipponicum (assembly GCA_029291075.1). Taxonomy (NCBI): domain Eukaryota; kingdom Metazoa; phylum Platyhelminthes; class Monogenea; order Mazocraeidea; family Diplozoidae; genus Eudiplozoon; species Eudiplozoon nipponicum. The sequence goes on from JAQBSW010001523.1 coordinate 123,625, forward strand.
ATTAGTTCTACGTTTGAGCAACACTTTGAGAAAAACTAGAATATCATACTCCTCGTTTTTAATCGTAAATCTAACATTCGGATGCCATTAGTTGAATTTTTTAAGCAATTCCTTGGTATACACACGACTATCACAGATCAACATGAAGATATTCAACATAACGGTTATATAGTTTCACTTTACTTTATAAATAAAAATTATTTCGTTTAAATATGCACATAAACAAATTGGTCATGATAGGTGCCAGAGACGAACCCATTCCTAGACCATTTTTATGTTAGTCGAATTGAACATCTGAACAACATAAGTACAACAATCGGTCCAACTAAATTTTACTCAGTTTAACACGTGGGGAAGTATTGCGGACATAATGTCATATAAACTCTGTTTTACTTTAAAGGGAAATTCGTAAATAACGATAGGAGGCTTAACTTTCAATTTGTCCACTTTTCGTACAAATTCATAGAAATCTTTCAAACTGCACACAAATAAGTGATTCATCATCGTCCTTGATCGGCTAGTCAGTCATATCGCCAATTCATGAATTGTCGTATTTGTCATTGAAAAAATTGGTGTCAGTGGTTTAAAATTCATATCGAGCAATATGTGGTTTGTGTATTGGAAGAATAACTATGCATCAAGCGTTGTCGTTAAATGTGATAATATTATGGGGCTTTAATTTGCAACTCTTGAAATCAATTATTCTCAGTAAACGGAAGCGATTCACAAAGTATAACTTCACATACTTGTCAAAAGTTCAACCCCAAAGCGGAATTGTTCTTACGCAATTATCCTTACACATCATTATGAACCTGAATTCATTTGCTAATTAAAATAAAAGTAGAATATGTACCCATTGACAAATTAAGTCACTAAACGAGATAGATTTCGTAAAAGATGCATTGACTTAGAACAATATTACTCTTCATTTATTTTTTTAATTTCTTTAAATCAAGTTGGTGAGCCTGGTATAAAGAAATGCTACCACCACCTGCTCAATCGTTGATTGTTCAGTAGTTTTATTGATTTTGAATATTGTGATGTCATAGAAAATGAAGTGTATTTTTGTTCTTTCGTTTTTCAACTCGACAATTTTTAGATTTGCTTCGATTCACGTGCATTTATTATGCAAGCCAAATCGAGGGAAAATGCGGAACTTTGGTTTAGAACTATTCAAACAACAATTACGTAAGTATTTCTATTAATGCCTTGTGACGCACATATAACTTATCTTAATTGATATATCGTTTAAAAAATTGTTATAAATTTTATCCAGTGGTTGTTGTACGATCAATTAGGCATCTTAAAGTACATACATGCATACATACATGGATGCAAATCCACGAAAAAACACAAATGCACATAAAATAACACGTAAAAAGATACATGGATTCATTATCATCGTCTTAGACAGCGTTATAATATCCCTAAATAACTGTTATTTCATTTCCATATAACCATGACAAATATATTAAAAATAAAATTAAATAAAAGACTTTTTTAATTTTAATAAATGACAAAAAGAATATTTGAAAAAATTTTGAAATAGTTATTTATGAATGGGACGATCTAATTTAAATGCAGCTAATTAGTCAGGTAAAACACAAAAATGAGACAACTTAGACTTCAATCAATCACCATAATGGCCTAGTCTAATTTAGAGCAAAGTGACATTGGCAATAAAGCTGCATTGGAGTTTTTAATGTATTGCGTCACAAAAACAGCCAAACCTCGCCGTTTATTCTGCCTAATTGGGAAAATAAAATAAAGATTGTACTAGAAATCTGAAACAAGATCACCACTGAGCTCGATTGGATGCTATATCGCGCAGAGATTCCAACCAAGAACTATGTTGGGCATGTGGACCTCATCCTGGTAGGCTGACTTTAGCTGTTTCAGTCATGTAGAAACCTGTCAGCCTTATTTCTTACGCCAATCTGACGTGACTCAACCAGCGCATTTGATGGAGCCTTGTTAGCTTTGTTTACACATTGTTGGTAACCTATAATATATATATATATATATATATATATATATATATATATATATATATGAGCCTCTCAAACAATGGTGATAAAATGCCTGAAAGAATCATGTTTCTCTAGTGTATAACAAAATTGAATTTACAAATGTATTTCTGTATAAATGGTTAAGATAGGAGTGGGCCACTTACGCCTTTGCGATTCTCATATTTACTTCACCCATATAATTTTTTTATACAACTACCCAGATACGCAAACCTGTCAACAACGTCCAGATCTGCACCTTGAAGCCGCAGAGTTGAATTGAGTGATGTGTGATCTTGTAGAAATATCTTATGTTTAAAGGGTGCGCATTTGATGCCGAAAAACGGAACGATAATTGTTTATTTAATCAAGACGGATTAAGCAGAATTTCCGTTATCGTACACTAACTCCATTAGTTGTGTGAGACGAGCTTGCAGGAATTTGATGCCTAGTTTCGGGAATCTCTGCAGACTTTTCAGACCCAATGACTTATTTTTCGTATTCCTACAATGCTTCATAGGGTAGGAACTGCGTTTGGCATAGTGGACCGTATCTTCGTCCACATTAAATCCGATTTTATATAATAAAGACCATTTAACAGAGATTCTAGGATATCTTTTTATTCTTGTTGAAAATATGTTTGTGTGCGTTTGTTTTCGTCTATTTAAGATTTGTTCTTGTTTAATTATCCTGAAAATTTGATTCGAGTCGACTTACGTATTTTAAAAGGAACGGCGTTCCTGGATGCAATCACGCCATCTATAACTTATTGTTACATTATCTATTTGAGTGCACAGTTCTCCGGGGCCTGGAGAACGCCACATGGCGCAACGCCTTACACTACGTCTGCCATAGTTGCTCAGTGCACCATGTAGACGTACTAGCCAACTACCTTAGAAGCGAATTCAAGAACAGTTTAGGGTACACACAACTGACATAGTGGAGAATATTTCCACAATAGCTGAATACATTGCTTATAAATATCATATTCAACATCTAGCGTATTTGAACTAATTTCTAACTAGATACGCAAAAGTTAATATATAATCAAAAGATGATCGTACATGATTTGAATTTAAGCTGTTAACTCTGTGTGTTTGTGGGTATGCGTTTACACAGGTACGTTTGTGTGTCTCTCATCAAGTACGTTTCCCGCTTCCTGTCTTACTTTACTTTACTTTACTGCGGCTGACTCCTTTTGGAGGATAAGCCGGCTCCAGTGACATTTCATGGAGTTTCTTGGGAATTTGGTACAAGTGGTGTCCCCTCACCACTCGGCTTTTTGATCGAGGACGCACCTCTAGCCTTTGCACATCCAAGCGCAGTCTGCCAGGCAGCAGTAAGTTGCATGGTTGCCGGTGGCTGTTGAGAGCTCATTCGCCATTAGGAAGTACGGGGTACTGTCCAGGAGTCCATGTAATCCTGTGGCTGTTGAACCCTTTTGTGGCGGGGAACACACGCCGAGTCATGGTGCCGTCGTCGGGCTCATGTGGTATTTTATAGGAGATCCGATTGCCGGTCGGAAATCCACCACGCCCTGGTGACACCACCTGTCTGGAGTTGTATAACTATAAAGAACCATATATCACAGTCGAGTTCAGTTCTAGCGAAACGAAAATGGTCTTTTTTAACTGTGTTTCTTTATGATAATTTTCTTTTCCCATAAGTGATTTATTTACAAATTCACATTTCAAATAACAAGCTTATACCTATTTATAATATGTGGTCGGTAACCGTTAATGATAATAGTGTTACGCTCACCATCCAACTCAACATACAAACAGTCTGCTTAACAAATACATGATTTCTTATTACACATTGGCTCTACTAAGTTTTTTTTCGATTTCACTGAATAATAGGTGTTTAAATCTAAATATCGCGCAATTCATGTTTTCTCAGGGAAAACTGATCTTCACAGTGCGACATCGGTTCTACATATGAGCAACCCATTACGAAAATCTAGAGAATTATCGTTTTCAATTGTAAATTAAATATTCATTATCCATTATTTAATTTATTCATCAGAATCCTTAGATCTACCACAGTCAAAATATATATTTCAACGAAGCTGTTGTATAGTTGCACTTTTCAAAATAGTTTAAATAAATTTCGTTCCACATAACCATATCTGCCATGATCAGATCAAAAACCGAACTCATCCACAGACCATCTTTTTTCTGTATAATTGGCTATTGAAAATGAATAGAATATCTAAACAACACAAATAAGGTAATATTTCCAACTGTTCTTGGAAATTCTCCCTGGCATATTGACACAAAATCGAAGTAGCCTTCTTTAAAGGGTCATTCATAATTAGCAATCCAGCTCATCGAAATGTTTTCAAACAAATTTAAGAGAATCTTCCGAAGTGTACTCATGTAAGTAATGTATTACCAGCTTCAATACGTTAGCTTAACATTTGGTCAATTTATGTTTTTTTATTTGTAATTGAAACAATAGGCCTCTAAGGAATACCGGAATTGTGCGTCTTCCGTAAAGCATATAATCTAGGTGTATATGTCTTAGCTGGCTTCAGTTAATTGTGCTCGACACGTAAGGTATACTAACTCAGTCGAAACGACTCTTGGTTTTTCCCCCTGCATCAACCTTGGTTTCAATTCTAAATTGTGGACCATAAATCAAGCCATTGACAATAAGGTTGATGCAACGGAGTAGACTGAGTTATCATACCTTATTACAGATTGAAAGAAAACACATACAGAGCACAAAAAACTGAAGCCATTTGGAACACAGAAACATAGATTTTATACTTTACCGAAGACACAAATCCGGTATTCTTTTAAGACATTTTTTCATTGACAAATATATATATATATATATATATATATATATCAGACAACTTCTAATTGAATAACATGAGTTTAACAAATAGTTGCATTTTATGTGCTAAGACACTTATTATGCACAGTCATTATGGGATTTAGAGCACACATTTTTAGTCATTGCCTGTACACTTATTCGTAAAATGTTTTGATTGTCTCACAAATGACCTTAATAAGGTCATTTTGACGAAAATTTGTTGGCTTTTAACACTGTGTAGTTTAACCTGTGCATGATTAAATGGTAGCCTTTCGCGTGATTTTGCAATTATGCACACTATGTTAGCCTTAGGCAGTGCAGCGATCAAAGAAAAGCAGAAATCTGTCCTCCATTGTGACACTTTTTAACACTGTAAGGTAGCCTAATCAGTAAATCTTGTACTTTGTATAATTGATCGTGTCGTGACTCAATTAATACTAAATGTATTGCCAAAGGAATCAATTTTAAATATGCTAAAATTCAGTTCCAATTTTTGCACATAAAAGTATATATATATATATATATATATATATATATATATATATATATATATATATATAGATCGTTTCTATTTTCACTATTTTTAAAATATAAGAACAAAACAACGTACTCCATGGAATAACATTTATTAATAAATCTTATTTCTACCAGTATCTACAGCCATTGTTCCGGATTCGTTAGTATATTCGTTCATCCAATCCCACTGTACATTTGTCGTAACCAATCTCCTCTTCGTTATGTTAGCCTTTGTTTTGCGCAATTTAGACCACTCGCTTTGACCCCTGCGTAACGTCATTTGGTGTGCCATCGCTTTCATTGTAATTGCGTCCGTAATTGATGGATGTGTCGTATTTTGCGAAACGTTGGCTATTTTTGAACGCCTGTCAGTTATGTCTTTGTTCCATTCCAGTTTATTTTTGAATTATTTTCTGCATGTTTAAGCGGATAGCAATAAGCTTAAATGTCTATCTATAGTGTCGAAACTGCAGATGTTAGAAGTTGAAATTCGAATTAATTTTTTAAAAGAGGTAGCATGGATTACAGAAGGTGCGAGGAAGAGAGAGATTTTAAAAATAGCGCGGAATGCAGTGCGATGTTCTCAACTGAAAAAGTTTCCTGAGAATCCAGGCAAACTTATTTTTAATTACACTGACATAAATCTAACGAAACATCAAAATGAAGTTCTCTCTCTTGGACCGAAATACTGCATAACAAAAACTAGAATAAACGAACGTGAAGAAATGCATATGCAGGCATCAATGGAATGCTTTTTGAAGATGCTACAAAACACAAATCAACGGAAAACTACGACATCTCGCTCTTTAAATCGGACCTCCGAAGTGCATATGGCCAATATATGCGCACATTCAAAGTCAATAAACTGGTCACCAAAAGGCATCTAGAGGAACTAAATGAGCTACAACGAAACAAACAAATCAGACTCATGAAGCCAGACAAAGGGACAGGCGTAGTGTTAATGAACTATACGGACTATAGTCAGGCTATGTTACAAATTCTGAACGACAAATCCAAATTTAAACGCGAAGAGGTACAACGCGACACTACGGCAAAATTAGAAAATTCCATAACGAAGATTCTAAACCGAATTATTTCGAAGGTCGAAGCTAAACAAGAAATCGACATAGAGCACAAAAATGCTTTTATTACAGAATGCAAACATGCAAAGCCCGTAGGTTCAACGCAACCGATATTATATGGGTTGCCCAAGGTTCACAAAATGACCAACAATGAGAGACTTCCGCCTTTCAGACCCATTTTATCTATGGTAAATTCTCCACAGCACAGGGCAGCCAGACTATTATGCCGGATTATAAAACCTATCATGAAAGGAAGAATAGAGCACGTTGTACAGGATAGCTTTCAATTTGTGGAAAAAATTCGCGACCTGAATTTAAAGAGAGGAAAATGGTGTCCCTCGATATAAAGTCACTCTTTACTAGCATTCCAATAAATAAAACTATAAATATCCTATGTGAATATCTACGATCATCAGGAGCGGAAACACTGATAGAAGTGGACGACATGAGAGAACTACTTTTATTATGTACATCCAACGTACAATTCGTATTCCAAGGAGTCTTTTACAGACAAATTGACGGCATAGGTATGGGTAGTCCTCTTGGACCAGTATTGGCAGACATATACATGCATCATTTAGAAACAACTGGTTTAAAACCATTTATCAATGGAGCTCATTTTTACGTACGCTACGTTGACGATACTTTCATGGTCGTTGAAAAGGATGAAGATACAAATGCACTGCTACATCACATAAACAAGGTAGACCAAGCAATCAAGTTTACAATAGAAGAAGAACAAGACGGATATTTGCAATACAATTTAAACAATAATT